>CAWUFW010001083.1:2765000-2890000 GCA_963921515.1 Calotriton arnoldi | reverse complement strand
GATTACTTTTCTAACCACAGGACTGGATCCTAGATTCAGTCCTGGGACATCTCCTGTAAACAGTTGAGTAAAAGCGTTTTGGTTACAGTAGTGATTTTTAAGGAATATTATTGTATTTTAAAAGTTGACACTTTCTAAACTTTTCTGCTGAAAACCAGACAATGGATTCCTATGGAAGGAAATACAAGTTACTGGTAAGTACGGTTAAAATAACTTTTCAGGATCAGTACTGGGCTCAAAGATGCAGCACTGAGGTCTCTCCTGATAACAGGTGAGTAAATCGGAATTCGTAGTTCGGCTGATTTTAGAGGAATATTTGCACAATGGTGAAGGAAGGGGGTGGGGCCTGAGGTGACATGTCTGCAAACACGCCCTGTGGCGCGTTTTAAGTTGGAGAATTAATTCCTCCTCAATCCCGAGGGTCCCTAGGGGCCAACTAGCCCACCAGATACCTCCAGTATGCGCCAGAGAGCTGCGTTGCAGAGAGGTGTTCAGAGGCCACGCCCCTTTTTACACCTCTCTGCAACGCAGCTCTGTGGCGCTTTCTGAACGTACCTGGTGGGCTAGTTGGCCCCCAGGGACCCTCAGGATTGAAGGGGATTTAATTCCCCATCTTAAAACGCGCCACGGGGCCTGTTTGCACACATGTCACCTGAAGCCCCGCCCCCTCCCTTCACCACTGTGCAAACGCGCCCCGTGGCGCGTTTTAAGTTGGGGGATTAAGTCCCCTTGAATCCTGAGGATTCCTGGGGTCCAACTATCCCACCAGGTACCTCCAGTAAGCGCCACAGAGCTGCGTTGCAGAGAGGTGTAAAAAGGGGCGTGGCCTGGACCACCTCTCCGCAACGCAGCCCTGTGGCGCTTACTGGAGGTACCTGGTGGGCTAGTTGGCCCCCAGGGACCCCCAGTATTGAAGGGGAATTATTTCCCCAATTTAAAACGCGCCACAGGGCGCGTTTGCAGAGTGGTTAAGGGAGGGGGCGGGGCCTGACGCTCGATTGCGTCTTTTACTTTCTTTTTATAAGGGGGGCTGTGTGGCCCCCCCTTTTTACTTTTTGGGGCCCTGGGGACCCCATCCCCCAGGGCCTGATGCCTTTTTTCTTTAAAAAAAAAAATACTGTATGGGAAGGGGGCCGCGTGACCCCCCTCCCGTGGCCGATTCCGGCCCCGGGGACCCCATCCCCCGGGGCATAGCCACTTTTTTTAAACTTTATTTTTGAGGGAGAGGTGCTGCGTGGCCCCCCTCCTAAGGCCTCTATTGGCCCCGGGGACCCCATCCCCCGGGGAGGCCTTTATTTTTAAATTTAATTATTTTTGGGGAGAGGGGCCGCGTGGCCCCCCTCCCGGGCCACTACTTGCCCCGGGGACCCCATCCCCCGGGGCTGGCCCTATCCTTTGGGGTCCGTGGGGGGACCCAAACTCCCCCACGGACCCTGCCGGCTCCCCGCCTCCTGCGGGAGCCGGCATTGCTTTTCCACATGGGGAGCTGCTGACATGCAGCTCCCCATGTGGAAAAGCAATGTGCTTTGGATATTTGAAGAAAGCGATACAAAAAGGGGATGATGGACGGAACGTTTGAGCCAATCAAACACTCACCCCCAGTCAACTGATCTGGGTTTAATCCATCATCATTCTTTAGCTCACTCCACCACCCCAGTTCAGACATGGCCATATGCAAATCAGTCTGACCCTGTGCCTCATGGGAACAGTCCAGCCCGAACTGCCAAGTCACGTCTTCCCTGGACCGGAAACAAGCATCCTAGGACCGGTTTCTGGCATTCCAGCCGTCATCAGCCAGGCTTGCTTGAATCCAGTGGCAAAGTGAGCAAGGGACCCACGTCTGGGCATACCCCCGCCAACTTAGGGCGAACAAAGCGATACAAAAGGGGATGATGGACGGAACGTTTGAGCCAATCAAACACTCACCCCCAGTCAACTGATCTGGGTTTAATCCATCATCATTCTTTAGCTCACTCCACCACCCCAGTTCAGACATGGCCATATGCAAATCAGTCTGACCCTGTGCCTCATGGGAACAGTCCAGCCCGAACTGCCAAGCCATGTCTTCCCTGGACCGGAAACAAGCATCCTAGGACCGGTTTCTGGCATTCCAGCCGTCATCAGCCAGGCTTGCTTGAATCCAGTGGCAAAGTGAGCAAGGGACCCACGTCTGGGCATACCCCGCCAACTTAGGGCGAACAAAGCGATACAAAAGGGGATGATGGACGGAACGTTTGAGCCAATCAAACACTCACCCCCAGTCAACTGATCTGGGTTTAATCCATCATCATTCTTTAGCTCACTCCACCACCCCAGTTCAGACATGGCCATATGCAAATCAGTCTGACCCTGTGCCTCATGGGAACAGTCCAGCCCGAACTGCCAAGCCATGTCTTCCCTGGACCAGAAACCGGTCCTAGGATGCTTGTTTCCGGTCCAGGGAAGACATGGCTTGGCAGTTCGGGCTGGACTGTTCCCATGAGGCACAGGGTCAGACTGATTTGCATATGGCCATGTCTGAACTGGGGTGGTGGAGTGAGCTAAAGAATGATGATGGATTAAACCCAGATCAGTTGACTGGGGGTGAGTGTTTGATTGGCTCAAACGTTCCGTCCATCATCCCCTTTTGTATCGCTTGTTCGCCCTAAGTTGGCGGGGGTATGCCCAGACGTGGGTCCCTTGCTCACTTTGCCACTGGATTCAAGCAAGCCTGGCTGATGACGGCTGGAATGCCAGAAACCGGTCCTAGGATGCTTGTTTCCGGTCCAGGGAAGACATGGCTTGGCAGTTCGGGCTGGACTGTTCCCATGAGGCACAGGGTCAGACTGATTTGCATATGGCCATGTCTGAACTGGGGTGGTGGAGTGAGCTAAAGAATGATGGATTAAACCCAGATCAGTTGACTGGGGGTGAGTGTTTGATTGGCTCAAACGTTCCGTCCATCATCCCCTTTTGTATCGCTTGGATATTGGAAGAGAGCAGGTTTCCCTGCTCTCGCTTCCAATATCCAAAGTAGTTTGCAATGGCAGGACGGGAGCCGCGAGGCTCCCGTCCTGTCATTGCAAACTACAGTGTCCCAGGGGTAGGCACCCCGGGACACTGCAGGAGCCGGCCCTGGGGGGTGGCGGTCCCCAGGGCCATGGAGGGCTCCAGGAGGGGGGCCACGCGGCCCCCCTCCAAACCTTTGCACAGCCCCGGGGAGGTGGTGGTCCCCGGGGTCCGTAACGGACCCCCCAATCTGCATATTTAGGGCCCCGGGAGGTGGCGGTCCCCGGGGCGTGTGGGGGGCTCGAGCCCCCCCACACAGGTCTATTTTTTTTTAAAAGAAGCCCCGGGGGTAGCGGTCCCCGGGGCTGCGGAGGGGCAGTGTGCCCCCGCTAATATTAATGAGAGCCCAGGGGGGTGGCGGTCCCTGGGGCTTGGGGGGGCCTTAGAGCCCCCCCAAACTTTAATAAAACAAGCCCCGGGGGGTGGCGGTCCCCGGGGCTGCGGGGGGGCCGTGTGCCCCCGCAAATATTAATGCAAAGCCCCGGGGGGTGGCGGTCCCCGGGGCAGTGTGGGGGGTATTGGGGCCCCCCCACACATTTTTTTACTGCCCCCGGGACTTGGCCCACCTGGGGGCTTTTAGAATACGAAGCGCGGGAGCCCGCGCTTCGTTTTTTAAAAAGAAATTGCCGAAATTCGCGCTGGGTGCGCGAATCTAGCAGATTTTTTTTTTTTTTTATTTGGGCCCTAAGCAGGCCTAGGGGGTCAGGGTGTTTCTACCCTGCCCCCTTTTTGCGTTTTGCGCATTTTTACTGTTTTCTTGTGACTCGGTTCTACCGAGTCACAAGATGGCTGCCAACACTTCCTGGTTTGGAGTGTTGACAGCCAATTAGCATACAGCTGGTCATCAGGAGGGTGCGCGGACCCTCTGCGGCCATAGATATATATGTTATTTTACTTTGGATTTTCTCAGCAACTACTGAACGGATTTACACCATTTAACAAAAAGGGTTCTTTCTGAACCAAGAACTACCTCTTTGCCAAATTTGGTGTAATTCCGTTCAGCAGTTCGGGCTGTAGCCGTGGCTAAAGTTTCCTATGGGAAAATGAATGGGGAAAACACGTTTTGGGACCCCCCTTTTTTCTCGGCCCCCGCTTGACGAATCACCCCGAGACTTTCAGGATAGGAGCGGACCGGAGCGGGCCACAAAGTTTGAACATTTTGCGAAGATTCGTCAACCGACGCAAGAGTTATTTCAAATAGAATGTTGCGGATTTCCTATGGAAAATAGGTCCTAACTATAACTATCTACTGGCGACCGCCAGTAGATAATACACATATATATACATATATACACACATACACACACATACACACACATATACACACACATATACACACACATATATACACACATATATACACATACACATATATATACACATACACATATATATACACATACACATATATATACATATACACATATATGAGCAGCACCACAGTCCTGTCAACTCCAAATCTTCGGACGCAGGTACAGACCACAACGTGCCAAGAAGTAATTATGCAGTGTTCTTTATTACGTGCAAACCAGCATGACGCGTTTCGGCCGTGTTACCACGGCCTTGATCACATGACACGCTAGGACCAATGATATCTATTTATAGTGCAAATTACATAGAAAAAAAACCCTTTGTTAGCCTGTCACCCATTACCATAGATCTAAACAAAATACTCCGCTGGTCATAGAGAGCAAAAACATCAACAGCTTGAGAAAAACAGACTGAAACAATTAAATAAATAAGCAATAATTGTAAACAATTGTACAAATAATTATTTCAGTCCCAATAATTACCTAATAGTAAACTCTCAATTTTAAATGCATTTTCTTTAAAAAATGACAGTTGTAAAAATTATTTTATACGCAGCAGAGTGGTAATAAGAATGGGCTAGTAAAACACAATTCCATAAAACCAATTAGTGCAAAATACAATGTGCAAAGTGTGTGTTAAAAACAGTAAAAAATTGAATTAATTAATTCATTCTAAAGGTTGCTATTCCTTTCATAGTCTAACCGTGGGTTTTAAAATTCAATAAACAATTCAGACAGGTTGTAACAGATAATGCCTGATATAAATGATAATTAGATCATTATAAAATCATTATAAAATCATATCTGAGATTGGAACCAAAAGGCGTCTTAACTTGAAGAATGTATGTTATATGTAACTGCACAGACTACATGTACGAACCACATATTTAACTAGTGAACTTCGTCACGTACGGGTGGTGAACACTGCCTAGTTATTTACAATAAAATAAGAGTTGCACGAAAATACAGCAAACTCCACCTATCAAAATCTTGATTACCACGTTAAAGTCAAATCATATGTAAAAACATATGTAAATAATGGCATAGGTTTAATTCCCTACTTCAAGGTTAAATCCTTTAATAGTGGTTACTCATGAATAAAAGGAGTGGATAATATGTATTCTATATTGCGTACAAGGATAGAGACGTCGCATTAAAATTTGTCAAATACAAATAATCACCCAACAGCTCGAACAGCGATATCACATACGTTCTAAAGTGCAAGTGCATAAAAGCAAATAAATAAGGCAGCAAAAAATTCTATTCTCTTCAAGTACATGTAGGCTGAGAAACGTCAGTACAGAGCAGAGACCCTATCCATGGAACTAGACATGTCAATTAATACCCCCGCAGATTGTAAGTTACGTGGGATAAATTATACAGAGTGGAGGATAAAAGGTGTAGCAAAAAAAAGCTGTCAAACTCCAGTACAAGAACCACAGCATCAACCAAGTAAAACCAATAAGTTAAAACCCAGTTAAAACAGTAGAAAAAAGGACTGGCTAAAAGACCGACCAAAAAATGCCCACAATAAAATCCATCCACAAAGTAGTGTAAAAACACAGTAATAAATCAAGTCACATGATTATAAAAAATTGTGCAAATCTTCCCCTGTATTAAGCCCATTAGGCATCCTGGTGTCAAGCAAAAGTATGTAATGGGATTCCAATTGTCTCAGTCTCTTTTCCCTGTTACCTCCTCTCACTAATCTGGGTACTGCATCAATCACATAGTAAGACAGGTCACTAAGATTATTATGGTACACCAACTTAAAGTGACGAGCTAACTGGATAACTGGAATCCGAGTTAACAATAGCCCGCAAGTGTTGGAGAATACGAGAAAATACCTGTAACTTAGTGCTCCCAATATACTTCAATTTGCAAGAACATTCTAGTACGTATACTGCATGGTCAGTCTTGCAAGTAAAAAACCTTTTATTTTAGTTGGGGTTGATTCAAATGCATTGGTAAATTCGCAGGTATTCACTCCAAACTTACAGGCTCTACACGTAATACACTTAAAAAAAACAGTACGGTTGGATAGCCAATTAGTAGTAGTGACCACCTCAGGACTAGTTCTTACCAATGCATCCCTCATAGAGGGAGTACGTCTAAACGTTATCTGAGGAAGATTAGGCACTAATTGTGACATAGTTAAGTCAGTTTGAATAATAGGCCAATTCTTGTAGATGATTCTTCTTATTTCCTTGTCCTGAGTGCAAAAAGTAGTTATTAACCGTACATGGTCTTGGCTCTGAGATATAGTAGTATCAGTGGGATTAAGACTACCCGTAGCTTTGTTGGTTACTGTTCCCAAATAGTCACCACGACTGTGTTTGTTGGCTCTCTCTCGTGCTATTTCAAAGTCTTTCCTTTTATAGCCACGGGCTAAAAATCTTGAAAAAGAATCATTTTGACATGTAACACAATCAGAATCTGAACTACAGATTCGTCTAATACGGAGAAATTCCCCATAAGGTATGCTCTTTAATAGATGGTGAGGGTGGGAACTCTGAGCGTGGAGTATAGAATTACCCGCTGTTGTCTTCCTGTAAAGTTTGCTATGGATAGTATTATTGGCTATATATAGCTCAACGTCAAGAAAATTAACCATCCTATCACTAATTTGAGCTGTAAATTCCAAATTAAGCATATTATCATTGACACATTTTATGAATTCCTTGGCAGATTCAACTGTTCCTTTCCAGATGACAAACGTCGTCAATAAATCGCCACCAATGGATGACATGAGCATCATACAGCATGCCGTGGGTACATATACACATATACACATATACATACATATACACATATACATACATATACACATATACATACACATACACACATACACATACACACACATATACACATACATACACACACATATACATACACACACATACACATATACATACACATATACACATACATATACATACACATATACACATACATATACACATACATACACATACACACATATACATACACACATATATACATATACATTTATTTGAGACCTGCAGTGAATGGACTACATTACATTTCTCCAAAATTGCCCAGCAAATGTGCAACAGATCTCTTCAGTTATTCAATACCTGTTCATTTGCAGATACTTGTTGTTTTGGCCCTTCAGTGCTTGTATTATGTGAATTTAATAGGTATAAATTACAATTTGTTGCAGACCGCTGCTGTTTTAGTATTGTAAACCATAATATTTATATATGGAAGTACATAACTATAGAATGCCACAGCGAACCACACGTCAGCTCTTTATTGCTTACCTTCATAATGAAAGCTGTTTGCTGGTCGAGATATTTGCAATTGATGGACTGTAAGCCGAGGATTGCGCTTGAGAGATTGACTGTTTTCTGGGCTCTGTTGTCTGGGTGCAGGTGGTGCAGTTATCTAGGAAATAGCCAAGCTTTCAGCTGTATTCAGAAGTGTATATGCTCTTGGGTGCTTCTTATGCTGGCTGGTAGTATATTCCAGGCAGCTTGTACTGAGAAACCAGTGCCTCCTACGGATTTTTTATGGTAAGGTGGTGTGATAAGTGGTGGAAGCCTGGAGCGCAGTTTTTGTTTAGTTTGTATTGCTTGAACTTACCTTGCAGGTGTAGCGTTCTGTTTCATTAGGAGGCTCTGTGGACAATGCATAGTGCCTTGAACATTGCCCTTCTAGCGATAGGCAGCCAGTGGAGCAACTGCTGGGCTAGGGCCATACCTTCTCTTGGGTGTATGTGGAGAAGAAGTCTTGAGGCAGCATTTTGGACGAGTTGTAATTTGCATATAATGAATGTGGGTGCACCAAGGCTGTTGGTATAGTGTTTGAAAAGTTTCAGCTCTCAGTCCATCATCTCCTTGTGTTTGCTTTGTTCGCCCTAAGTTGGCAGGGTATGCCCAGACGTGGGTCCCTTGCTCACTTTGCCACTGGATTCAAGCTAGCCTGGCTGATGAGGGCTGTTAGCCCGAAACCGGTCCCAGGATGCTTGATTTCGGTCCAGGGAAGACATGGCTTGGCAGTTCGGTCTGGACTGTTCCCATGAGGCACAGGGTCAAGACTGATTTGCATATAGCTGTGTCTGAACTGGGGTGGCAAAGTGAGCTAAAGAATGATGATGGATTCAACCCAGATCTGTGACTGGGGGTGAGTGTTTGAAAAGTTTCAGCACTCCGTCCATCATCTCCTTGTGTTTACATCGCCAGTCGGAGCAGCGCTCATGGCTTCGGGCAGGTTACGGCGTCGCTCGCGTAGATGTGGCATGGCAGCTGGCGGTGGGACTGCGTCGCAAGTCGGAGCAGCGCTCACGACTTCGGTGCAGGTTACGGCGTAGCTCGCCGGCGTCGGTGTTGCAATTTCCTTCTGTAGCAGCTAAAACAGCAGTTCTAGATGCAGGAAGACAGAAGGGGTGAAGTCTTTGTGTTCCTGAGACTTCAGTACAGGAGGCAAGCTCAGTTTCAAGCCCTTGGAGATCTTTTCTTCAAGCAGGTGACAAAGCAAAACAGCAAAGTCCTTTTTCTCCTTTCCTTGGCAGCAAGCAGCCACTGCAGGCCAACCCCAGACAGCAAACAGCACAGGAGCAGTATTCCTCCTCAGCTTCTCCGACTCTTCTCCTTGGCAAAGGTTTCCTCTTGATTTCCCAGAAGTGATCTAAAGTTCTGGGGTCTGGGCCCCTCTTTTTATACACACAATTTCTTTGTTCTCTGGAAGCAGAGTGTGTCAGTACCCAGCCCAAACGAGTTCTGTCATCCCTGGTGCAGCTTCCTGGCAGGAGGCGGTGACAGCATTGTTGAAAGCAGACCTGGCCCAGGCAGGTGAAAGGAAATCTCCTCCCCCTACTCTAAATTCAACCCAGGTCCCATTCAGCCCAGCCCTGACTCGGACTACTGGAGCCGCAGCCCTCTCCCAGCTCCTGTCACGCACAAGTCAGACATGCAATACACAAACCTAGCAGAGGCATACTGATGGTTAGGCAAGAAAATACCTACTTTCTAAAAGTGGCATTTTCAAACACAGAATGTTAAAATCACCCACACCAAAAGATGCACTTTA
Organism: Calotriton arnoldi; assembly: GCA_963921515.1. Classification (NCBI taxonomy): domain Eukaryota; kingdom Metazoa; phylum Chordata; class Amphibia; order Caudata; family Salamandridae; genus Calotriton; species Calotriton arnoldi. The sequence goes on along the minus strand of CAWUFW010001083.1, from coordinate 2,880,587 downwards.
ACATTCTGAGTTCAGGCATACTAAACTTTATTTTCCTATCTTGTTCCCTGGGTCAGTTATGCTTATAAGATGTTCTAATCGAACTGCCCATTCTGGCCTATGGGAACAGATAGCCTTGCAATACTGCCAATTTCGTTTTTCACTATCAGGACATGCCACCCACACCAGGGCATGTCCTACCTCTCACATACAATGCACCCTGCCCACAGGGGTACCTTGGGCCTAACTTAGGGGTGACTAACATGTAGAAAAGGGAAGGTTTAGGGACTGGCAAGTGTGTGCACTTGCCAAGTCGACATGGCAGTCCCAGACTGCACACAGGCTCTGCACTGGCAGGCCTGAGTCACATTTTACAAGCTGCTTCTGTGGGTGGCACAATCAGTGCTGCAAGCCCACCAGCAGCATTTGATTTACAGGCCCTGGGCACACAGTGCACTGTACTAGGGTCTGACAAGTAAATCAAATATGCCAATCATGGAATCACTAACCCATAACATCAATTTACAAAGAGAGCATATGCACTTTAGCACTGATCAGCAGTGGTAAAGTGCCCAGAGTCATAAAACCACCAACAGGTCAGAAAAAATACAGGAGGAAGGCAAAAAGTTCTGGGATGACCCTGCAAAAAGGGCCAAGTCCAACACAACCCCCTTCCAGCCTAAAGCCAGGGTAGACTAATCAATACCTTGATAGGCTTCCCTGCTTGGGGCGATAGAACATGGACCCTGGCCCGCAACTGCAGGGGCACACTCCAGTTCTACGCCAATCTGAACCCATTTGGATCCCTCTGTCCATACTCTCAGGGTCCACTAAGCTAACCCATGGGGAACCCTTCTCTTCAGCTGTGGACACCATCTGTGCAGCACCTAACCTTAGCTTGCTCACAGGTGTGTCCCAACAGACAGACAGTACCCACATGGCCAACACAGAGGTGTGGCCCAGTCCACCCCCGGGGTGTGACGCCTGTCCCCCTCCTCCCTGGGGCAACTCTGTCCACCAGGACAGCAAGCCACAGTGGCCGCTGACAGCGGTCAGTGATGAGAACCAGGCCCCAGGCCTTTCATGGTTTTCCAACCTCTGTGGCGTCAGAGAGCGGGGGGCAGTAGCCCCAGGTGCCTGGCACCCTTGGTCCACTCTCCCTCCTGTCAGGTCAGGTATGACATCCTGACACTGACCCACCAGCCCCGAGCCTGTACCCGGACAGGAAACTGGGGTGGGCTTTCCCACACCCGGTCCTCCTCCTTGGGGCTCTGCACCCTCCCACCTGGAGCGGTACCCCCTTCCAGAATTGTCAGGGCACCTGTGGCAGGTGTCCTGCACAATTCGCCCACCAGTTCAGGGGTTCTATCCTGCAACTGGGATCCTAGCTTAGCGTCTGTACCCTTAGACTGGGCACAGGTCAGGGGGTGAGGCTCCCCTCTCCCCGCCCCCCCCTACTGGGGCCCTGCACCCTCCCACCTGGAGCGGTGCCCCCAGAAGACAAACCGGTAGGGGCACTGTTAGCAGTTGTACTTCCCTCCAGGTCAGGCAACACCTGAACCTGGCTTCCCAACCCAGGGACTAAACCCTGCGGCTGAGCACCCGCCTGGCACACCAGGACTTCCTGGGGAGCACACAGGCCACCCCCACCCCCCAAGAGTAACACATGACTCATGTGTTGTGTGACAGTCTGCCTGGCGCAGATCTCCTGACCCCTGTCCATCTGACAGTGCGCGAAGATCCCCCAGGACAGAAGTGGTGTCACCATGGTCACTCCTAGGAGGCTCAGCCCTTATGGCTGGCCCCTGGCCCACTGGGGAACGCATCCCCCTCTCACCCCTCCATCTGGACTTCTGCACCCTCCACTTAGGAGTGGCACTGCCAGACCCCAGAACTGATGGAGGTCTGCTTACAGACACTCCAAGTTCTCCCGACACTAGGAGATCCCCCTTAACGGACGGCCTACCAGTACAGACTAGGCTCCCCAACTGGTGTTCCCTTAAGGAACCCTCCAGGTCCTGAGACTGAGGTTGGGGCACTTCGGGACGCATCCCAGTCTCACTCCTTTTCCTTGGAGACAGGACGTGAGGCCCTACAACCCTCCCACTACACTGGGACCTAGCTGGGCTACTCTGAACCTCTCCCACCAATCTGGGCTGGGAAATACCCGAGCCACTCCTCTTAGGGTCACTCCCCAATGCCTCTTCAGACCCTCTGGAATCCACCAAAAGGTCTGCCTCCAGTGTGAGCTCCCTGGGGTCCGAGAACTCACACTCCACCAGGCGTTGGCATAGCTCTGGAAAATAGGGACTTAAAATATGCTCTCCACGAATTGAATCATACAGCCCCACACAGGTGTTAACCAAGCTATCCTTTGCCTTACCATCCAGTGCCTCGCACACGTACCCCACACCACTCTCCTGAGATTGGCAATACAGTGTCTGACTGTCTCCGTCTCTCAACCCACACTCTTCTGGGCGGTCTCCACACTCACACACCAGGACTTCTACCATGGGGGAACCCCTCTCCCTGCACCTCTCATCTAGAGTCAGTATAGTGTCCCTCCCACCACTATGACTATGAACCCCTGTGCCAGTTCCCCAATCCACCTCAGGGACACAACGCACCACTGGAGCTACCTCATATCCTTGAACCCCCCTGGTGTATGTTAACCCCCTCCTTCAAGTCAGACGCCACATCTCTGGGTGTGTGTACTGCTCCCTCAGCACAAGATAACTCAATTTTGCTGCCACCACGGAGCTGGACTCCACCTCCAACCCAGCCAAGCTCACTTCCTGAGCTACACACATTTCTTCTTCTTGGGTTAAGGCCCTTTTGGCCTCAGCCCTCTCGAGCTCCGCATCAAGCTCTCTCAGCCTCTGCTCACAAGCCAGCCAGCTTTTTCTGTTTCTTCCTCACTTTCAGAGAACTCCTCCTCCTCAGACTCAACTGGTAGTGTTGGCCCCCAGTGGGGGAACTCATAATGAAATAGGGCTGCCTCTAGATCCTCCCTGGACCTTCTCTTCACAGGTAGCCCCCTTTCCTTGCAGAACACACGCAGCTTCCTCATTGTGCAGATGAACATGTGCCAGAAGTCAAGTTCCGTTTTGCAACAACTAACCAGAGTCTCATGATAAAAAAATATACTTCCAGGAGGACACCAGAAAAAAACAGTATGTGGTTGCGTAAAGGTCTGCACTCACTAGAAGTGTACACCAATCACTGTATCTAAGTCACAAATGCAAGTCCAGGATCCCACCGCTGCCACCAATATTAGAAATGGGGGTCTCTAGTTGGCAGAGGTAGGTACGTTTGTCCAAATAGGGGCCCTTGCTTCTAGTCAGGGTAAGGGGGATACACTCCTAAAATAACCCCTGCTCACCCCCTTGGTAGCTTGGCACGAGCAGACAGGCTTATCTCAGAGGCAGTGTGTAAAGCCTTTGTGAACACATTCAGTAACAATGAAAACACTACAAATGGACACCACACCAGTTTAGAAAAATAAGTAATCTTTATCTAAACTCAAAACAAGACCATCCAACACCTTTTTGAAACTTATTTGTAAGTAAAGCCTTTCCAAGCCTCTTTTAAACTTGGGCTCATTAGCCAGTGGTGGTTGACACTGAAAAAAAGTGATGTGGCAGGGGCGCAGGGGGGAGGGTTTAATAATTTAAAAAAATAATTAATTAAGCTTAACTGGTTCTGCCGGCTGCCTCGCACTCCTCTGCTTCCAGTTCCGTGTCCCTTCAGTCCCTGGGCCAGCATCACAGACTTTCTATCCAATCCCTGCGCTGCTCTCAAGCATGAGAACAGCGTGGGGATTGGCCTGAGTGGGCTGGATTAGGGATTAAACGCTCGCTTAGGCACAGGGAGTATGTGCTGTTTCTCCAATCCGGCTGTGCAATACAGCTGAGTTGGAGAAACCTAAGTGCACCTGTCAATTTGGCCGGCCTAAGACGTCTGGCCAAACTGATATGCGCACTTAAAAGTGCACCTACCACTCCTCCTCCTCCCTCCTGGCCCCGCCCCTTCCTACACACAACTGCTCAGCCAGCAGCTGAAAAATAAAATGTTTTATTTTTCAGCTACTGGCTCTGAGCAAGTGGGGGGACGCTCCGCAGAGGAGCTGCAGCTGACATTAACTTGACTCAGCAAACATGATGACTTTGCCACCCAGTGAGTTAATAGCTCTAGTCATTTGCTTTGATGCAATAAGCAACAAGCACTGGCAAAGCTAATAGGTCTGGCATGGACTCTGAACCTAGGCTTTTCTAATACTTGTTTTGTCACGTTTTTTGTTAACCTTGATTGTTGGGGGAGATGCCAAGCCCTCAGCAATATAATGAAAACTTTGGCTATAAGCAAAAATATTTTTGCTCTTAAAAAGAACACGTTTGTAATAGTCTCTGGCATGGAAAGAAGCTACTTGGTGAGCAAATGGGCTCCATATAAAAGAGCAGAGTGCTGTCACTCACAGTGAAGTTTGTAAATATCTGAAGTGAAGTGGGCTAATCCAATGCCCCATGCTGTATGCTGTTCTAGGCAGTGGGCAAATCTAAATATCAACACCAGATAAAAGGATGAAGAGAAATGGCTGAAAGCATTTTTGAGTATAGTATATATTGCATGTTAGAAAAATCAAAATGCCTTGGCTAACGTCAGACCTTACAAAAAAAAATTTTATACAAAAAACACACCTCAAGGACCTGGTCGGAGCAAATTTGTAAACGACTGAACGAGTACAGTTATTTAAACCAAAAGATGGTGATCCTGGGGCTGAATGAGCTTCAGAATACGATATTAACACCTAGCAGCCAAACAAGTGGTGCTTGATTTAGTCAGGAGTACAATTGTTATAGCTCTGGAGCAGAGCCACTAGCTAAATTCCCTTGTCTGTTGACGAGGATCTGCCGCCTTAACATTTTATTGGACTTTAAAAGTGACAACCAAACAAGCACTGGCAAAGTCAACAGGTCTGGCCTTCTCCAGGACTACAATACCTCAAGTTATTACAATATGTCCTTCTAGAGTCAGAAGTAACAGCCTGTAATCTCTGCAACCCTTCAAATCTGTACTACAGGTCTATCTCAAATCAGAAGCAACAGCTTAAGGCTATAACAAACTTGCAAAAAACTCAAGCGGTCATAAAATGTCCTTCTGAAGCCAGATGCGGCTCCATTAAATATCTTTCACTAATGTACATATACATGGTTGCCACTGTAATGAATCATGAATTTTCTATAAGGTAAGTAAATCTGTCAATTTTGGAATATGGTGATGAATCAATATGGTAACTTTCAATACATGTCTTCACTACTGTGGAACACTTGTACAGACAACCTAGTAAGTACTAACAGCTGCTGCTAAGTCCAGTACCTAATCTCATTCTTAGCAATGCTCGGTTCGAGTAGCACAATACTTGTGTGGCAGTAGTATGTAGTCTTTTCTATTAAAGCACACTGCCTAATTCTGTGGGCTGCTGCAGGAAGAAACAAAATATGTATATATTGCTTTGCATGTGTGTGTACACACACACACACACACACATATATATATGCACATATACACACACACACTGTATACCCTGTGTGCTGTGATGAGTGAGCATTATTTGAGTATAAACAGATTAACTTGATGGATAGAGATGGTGGCCTAAAAGTCTTTATATAATTTTATAATCAATATTTGGGGAACACATCAGGGTGGCATATGAAGAATATAAATTACTAGAAGTGACTAGTAAATTGAAGTGCACTCAAATTTGTTATTAGTACACTGGCTCTTGAGTGTCACTATACATGCATGCCATTACACCCAGTCCCTTAAAGCGCTATGCTGTAGTAGGAAAATGGATAAATAGCACTGTTAATTGATAAATATATTTTATGAAATATATACACATACACACACACACAAACACTAGGGGTCACTCTCGAGTCATATGCAACTGCTTCAAATGACCTCCACCAAGCTGAGGTTGTGTGGCTTTAACATACATTTTCATACATACGTTTGCTATTTTATTGATGTCTCCTTATTTTTCCAAAGAATAAATACATTTGCCAAAGATGGTTTGTAATAATGAGTTGAAATTAAAAATTTCAATATCTTGATTTTTACCAAAGTAAGTGATGAGGCCATACTCCGTGTAGGAATTAGCATTAAAGTGCTTTAAAATACCTAATGTTGGCTGTGTGAGGTGGAAGTGAAAGGATGTATACTCAAGACTGCTAATGTAATTAATTGATGGTAGAAGTGGGCTAACCTGTTCATATATCCTGTGTGCTGTGGTAGGGGTTGTGATTAAGTAACAACTGAGCAACCTGATGGATAGAGATAATTGACTAAAAGCCCATAACTATTTTTATTATTAATTTTTCGGCAAAAAAAAAAAAAAAAAAATCAGGCTGGCAGCTTTTAAGTGTAAGTTAACAGCAGTCACTAGCAACCTGAAGTGTGTTCATCTGATAATTAGCCAAGTGGCTTTTAAGTGGAACTATACACATAAACCAATAATCACAGTCACTAATATTAGATGCTGCTGGAATTAAGCTATTCTGCCGTTGTGGCATTTTCTGCATACTTCTCAATTTGCCGCATTTACCACATAACCTATTATCTGCTGCATAATCTGCAAATTTTTAACAAAAACAATTTAGGGTCTAGCTCGAATGGATCAAAAGGTACTAAAAATAGTGACATGTTTGAGCGCAGTGGAAGGCCCTTCGTAAAGATTGACTGGTCATCTTTCAGTTGTTTATTTCTGTATTTGGGTATTTAACTGGTACTAACGAGGTAAAATCCTTCCCAGACAGTGTTGCTATCGTAAATATAACAAAATAATGAATTAATACTATCACAACAGGTGCTGCATTATGAAGCACAATATAATCAACCCGCTGCATAATTTGGACCTTCTCCGCAGTATAATTTCAGTGGCCCTGCTTACATTAAAGCAGACTGCACGCCTCTCTCTCTTTCTAAGTTTGATGGCATATTTTTTTTTAACCATTCCCACTTGTATTTATCAATATTTTTTTTTAATCATTTATCCACATTTATTTTGTGTTTTGAGAATAACTTGAGTTGTAAAATGGTTTATTTCCACTTTCTCTTTATATACACATATACACACAAATATATATATATATATATATATACACACACACACATTTATAATACATTTTTTGTAAATCTTCAGCTTCTCAAGCGGTTACTAGAGGTTCCTCTCGAGTCAAATGGAAAATCTTCAAAATACTTACACAGAACTGCAGTTCCTGAAGGAGCTACTAGAGGTTCCTCTCAAGTCATGCAAAGGCACTGAGAATCATGCATGAAGGTGTAGTTCATCAAAATGTCACTAAAGAACCCTCTCGAGTCAAATGCAAAATCAGTACCATAAGCCATTGTAAAGCTTCCTCTTAAGTTGCATGCAAAAGACGTGAAATTATTTCATGAAGCTGCAGTTCAAGAAGTTGTTACTTAACGTCTCAAGTCAGATGCAACTGCTTCAAATGACGTTCACCAAGCTGCGTGGGTGTGGTTTCAACCTAGAAATCTGCATATAGACTCTTCCTATAAGAATGACTCGTAATTCTTTTATACTGGATTTATTTCTATAGGATAAATATACTAAAGATGGTTTATAGTGATAAGTCAACATTGTAAATTACAATAAAAGTCTAGAGTGTAATGGAAATAGTTGATGACACCCTACTATACACAGGGACTAGCAGTTACTGGGAAGTACTCGTGTCTAAAACGTTTTTGGGGTGTATGTATACATGTGCAAGAGAAAATACAGCCAGGCAAAGTGAAAGCATCACATTACTGAAGTAGGCTGGTCCATTGATCTATACTTTGACTTTCGAACAGACCAATGAATAAAGAGTGCTGATGGAGAGCCCCTATATATGCATGTATTTATGTATGATATTTTTGGGAAAACTTGAGCCTAGCAAACTAAAGCTGTCCTTAGGCCAGACCTAAAAATGCAAGTCAAATATGCTTCAAGCTGCAAATCCTGAAAAAAAAAATGCAGCGCTTTGTAAGAACTCAAAATACAGAAGTATAGGAAAGTGCCTTGCATAGAAAAAAAATAATGCCATTACTTCCAAGGTTTTAAACTGGAAGCTGTGCATTTTACATACTTACTGAATAGTATGGTATTGTGTATTTTGTGGAATTAGTAAAAATGGGCTTTAATTATGCTACTAAGAAACGTGCTTAGGAAGTGAGCTATATAAAGTGTAGGTATCCAATATAATCATTCAGCTGGAATACAATAAACAGCATCCTATACTGAATATAAGCAATGCATTTGAACTGTGTGCTTTGCAAATGTATTCTAATTATATGCATACACACAGCACGGTCTGTTTTACACTCATGTAAATGGATGAGGTTTGCAAAAAATGTATTAAGTGTCTAGTGCAATTTGCTGCACACAGAGTACAAGCAGAAGCAACAAGTCAAGTTCGCAAAAATCTAGAATTATACCGAATGCATAGTTTTACAATGTTTTTGTATTGTACTCATCACAAACTGATCAATTCTGAGTTATTAGTATCCAGTTCATTGGTATTAATGGCAGTTTTGTCTCTTAAGAAGTTGATTATGTCACCACGTGCTATGCTAACCAGGTACTGTATCTTTGCACTCTTAAAATATATATTTTGTCATGATAATTTTTTTCTTTATTTCAGACTTGCCATTTTCATAGCTGTTGACCTGGTCAGCAAAGTTTTGGATAATGGTGTTTGTCACGGGTGTGGCAATTCTTTGTGCCTGTGTAATTGACGATAATGTTATTAGTGTGTCTATGCCATGACTTTATGCCAGATTATGCTGATTGTATGGTCTGTGATGCTTCTCTTAATGTTACCTGTGTACCAGTATTGCAGGTCTCGTTTTCATTGCTTCTAGTACTGCAAGTAACGTATATGGGGAAGGTGTCTGTGTCAAAGTAGAGGCACGTTTTGTGTTAGAAGTGGCTGGTATTGACTGCTTCACATACGTCCGCCGTCTGACTGTGGTGCATGCTTATTAGATACATGCACTTATCTTGGCAGCATTACCTTGTGTGGGGAATAGTATGTGTGGTATAGTCCCATTTGTAATCAAGATAAACCGAATGTCATCTGGCTCACAGTGACTTCACTGTAGTGCTGCTGTGCTTTCCGATCAATGTTATTTTGAAGATTCTGCTCTGCAGAAAATCACTGCTTTCTGTCATAAACTTTCTTCATCACACTGTTTTTTTGTCAGTGACTCGTGAACTTTAAAAATCTTGTCATGCGAGGCCACTGCCTGCTGTCTTCCCTCACTTTGTTGCTGCATGCTGATGCTGGCATACAGTGGCGGCTGGTTTGGCTCGCGGGTGGCGGGCGCAGGGGAGGTGGAGGGGGGGAGCAGGGACAGTGCTGAATGTAAAAAAATTGGGGAAAAACCACTTACCTTGCCGCTGGGCCCCGCATCTCTTCTCCTGCTCTCCTCGCCGAACTCGAGGAACAGGAAGCACAGCCAGGCTCCCCTGACCAATCACAATGTTGCAATGCAACGTTGTGATTTGTCTGAGCATCCTGGTTCGAAGCTCAGCCAGGGAATGGGGGCCTGAGCATGTTCTCCTCACAGGTTGGAATGCAGCCTGCATGGAGAACAGGGAAAGTGCGCACAACTGTTTTGGGCAGCCCGAGAGGGCTGGCCAAACAGTCATGTGCACTTAGGAGTGGGCAAACCACTCCTCCCCTGCCCTGCTCCGAGAGCAGAGCAGCCCCACCCACCCGCAAAGCAGCAAGGAAACCAGTACTGATGGAAACAAAATGATAACTCAAAGTTATCATTTTATATTTCCTTTACTTTGCACTGCTTAAAAGCAGTGGGGCGATGCTCCTCCACCATAGCGGAAGAGCCGCCACTGCTGGCATATAGACATGCACAAAGAAAACAGTTTGTGAACATTTATACACCAATGGTTTGCATGCTTTATCACATGAAAGCTGAGCCTATTGGCTTTGCTAATACTAGTTTTGAATTAGGGCTTCAATTTAATGCTGACCACGCATCACCAGATTTGCATACATATTAAGTGTACACTATCCTCGATTACTTAATTTGCACTTTTTGTCTAACAAGATTATACGGATTAATTGGATCTCTATCAGCAGATGCACAATAAAAGGTTGGGAGGGGAGGATCACCTATATTCTAATATGACTCTGCCCACTGTAATCTAAACTTGGTCACAGGATGCTTGTTTCCTGTCCAGGGAGGACCGGGACTGTTCTAGGTCTGGGTGTGAAATTTTGCTCTGTTCGCTGACTTTTTTCCTCGCTCACACTCTTAAGACCTCCTGGCGAGATTTCTGAACGTGGGCAGTTGCGGATAGCCGCTACGGCTCGCATTAAGAAACCTTCCATTCACGTTGAGGAAGCTGGCACTTCAGTAGAGCGCTGATTTTCCAGCGCGGGACAAACACCTGGTGCTAAAAATCAGCGCGAACGGCACGACCTAACGCACTCCACCGCTTGTGGAACTCTGCGTAGTGCGGTGGAGTTTTTGGGTCACTTTGCAGAGTTCCGCTTGGCAGAACTCCTCCCAGGCCTAGACTGTTCCCATGGGAAGCAGGGTCAAGACTGATTTTCATATCCAAACTGGAATGGCATGATGAGCAAATAAATGATGGATTTTGGCCCAAATCTCTGTACTGGGGTGAATGTTTGACAATGTTTAGCATTCCGGCCATCATCTTTCTGTGTTGCTGCACTCTAATGTAAGTGACAGTTTTATTGGATGAGAACTGAAAGATTTGTTTGTAAGGTGTATGTTTATAAGCACCGAAAGCTTAACATAACTCTTTCAACAACCATACTGAAATGTTTTATTTACTTCCTTTGGTAACTGTACACCCATATAAATAAATGAATGTACGCATGCATATATGATTTCTATACCACAAACATAGCCAGAAGACAGCCAAGTGCTATACAGGGTCAAAGACAAAGTAAAAAAGCAATAGGAGATGAAGCTGGGTAGTGAGCGTTTATTGTATTGCAATGTACTGTTCTTTACGAAAATGCATCTTCAACTTTTTCCTCAATTGGGGCAGTACTGATGGATATGTATTATGTTGTTCAAGATACCTGGTGCATATATGTGTTCCTTGAGTGTGATGCTGGTGTCCAGGGTGAATCCAAGTGATTTGGCCTTAGGTGAAAGTCAAGGTGCAAAGCTGTCAAAGTTTATGTCACTGAGACAGGTTTGTAGTTTTTCTTGTTTGCGGATCTTGGCAAATAGAAGGGATTCCGTCTTGGTTGAATTGAGATTCAGGTAGGCACCGGCCATTCAGGTCTGGATAATGTGCAGGCTGTGTTTGATGCATTGGATAATGTGCAGGATAATTTAGAGGCATTGGATGTCCAAAACAGAGGATACTTTCAAGTAGATTTGTGCATAACCAGCAAATTGGTAAATCTTGAAGCGGTTATATGTGATAAATATAAAGGAAAATGTACCTTGCGTGCTACGTTTTCAGCGGTTACTTTGTAGACTGATCAAAAGGAGACAAGTCAGTTGATCATCACAGTGTTATTAAATTCAATATCTAGAAATTATTTTCAAAACCGTCTCAATATACTAGTCCAGTATCATGCAAAGGAAGCAGAACAATGAGAACATTTTCTTTTGAAGGATATCAGTCATGACAATTATATATCCTGTCCCCAGTGAATATAATTTTTACATATTTGAGCCAACATTTTGGTCAAGAAAGTTTGTACATTGTGAAAGAATATTTTGTTACAAAACATGAGGATATTTGTACCAGTTTGTGATTTTAAATCAAATGTACGGATTGTGAACATTATTGAATGTGTCCGTACGTTGCTTAAAGTAACAGGGGATCTTGGACTCTTTGGATGGCTATTGCTCGTTTTGTGGGACCCTTTCTGGAGACTTAAGAGTCAGTCGTTACCCTTCCAAAGTGCTGTAGACACGTTCCGACCCCCTTTTGTTCTGGGGACTACGCAGGACAATGAACGGGTTGGGCCCATGACGTGGGGGGGGGGGGTAAATGGGGGGAATATATGGGGGAGGGGGACAAAGGGAATATTTGGGTTAGAGGACAGCATGCTATTTGTGAAGCACCCAGGTGTGTGAATTTGTTAGGAGAGGACATACCCTTTTATTCAGTTAATTTATTAAGTGTCCTTAATTAAGCACTTTCTTTGGGGAACATGTAGAGTTGTAAATGCCAAGTATGTATTTCTACTTCTTTATATAATTATATCCATTCCTTAAAGTAAACGAAATTCTTCCAATGGTGCATGTATCTTTTAGAGACTAGGCTGTGGTGCCTCTGATCAGTTTCTTGGCTGCAATGTGTGCGCGCTCGGGAAACAGGAGGCTCACATATCAGGCTCTGGTTGTTCGTGGCTGTCAGAATGCACCTTTTTGATTTCTTGGGCCAGGTCAGGGCCACATGTGCATTCTGGCTACGCCTCGGCTGAAAACGGAGTCTCTCTTATGCTTCAGTTGTACATGTCTTCCCGACTTCTTGGGCCCAGTCAGGGCTCTTATGTGCTTCTACTGGTTGGGTCTCCTGAATTGGATTGTCAAATTGTGGGACGCCGGTAGACAACATATACAATTCCATAATGTCAATGAATTGGGCTGATATAATTTGTTGCCCAGCATCCATCCACCTTCATAATTGCTCGTGGAATTGCTTGGCTGAATCAAGTTATTTACTTACATTGTTGTTTAGGTTGGTACTTGTAAAGGGTAAAAAACTAAATGTGCGGATTGGTTACTTGTGGATTTGTAGTTTACAGAGTTCATGATTTTTTCTGCTAATCTTCGCTTGCCTCATAGATGTGCCTTGTGTAATTGCATACCATGTGATTTAAGGAAAACGTTGTAAAATAATTGCAATGTAAACTTTAGTTTCATCCTTCAATAAAGTTCTATATTGTATTACAGTAAATTATTATATGTTTTCTGGTCCCATGGGGCAGAGCCCTTAAGTTAGATAGTCTGAATTTCCAATGTCTCATTCAGGCCTGTAAAAAACATAAAAAGAGTAAGGCTGGCCTTTTTTCTTAGCAAAAGCTATTCAGTTTTGCCACCTCTTGAATATCTAGTTATCACATCAAGTACAGACCACCTTAATATTTTGCTGAGAGTTCTCTAGAAAGTATTTAACTGTGGGGCTATCAAGTTCTTACAGCAAACTCAGTTTGTTATGGGTTATTCGTTTCTGTATTTCCTGATTTGTCTTACCGATGCATAGCACTTCACAGGGGCATAAAATTACATATACCATTTTTGTCTTCAAATTAGAAAAATGTGAGGGTACCCACTTTTTATTCATTTATGCTACCTTCTATCGTTTGCCAACAGTTTGCACACTCTACACATCTGTGGTGCCCCTTATTTTTGAACAATCGGGAAAGTCTGCCTTACCCAAATATTGGCAGAAAGGATGATGGCATTACAAATTAAAGACTTTAACCCAAACTGGCCGCTCCTTTCCAATATTGTTAAGTGCAGGCTGTGCGGTTACAAATCTGAAACTTTTATGCATTTATTATGCTGCTGCCCGCCGCTGCTCCACTTCAGGCAGTCGCTGCTAAAGCCACTCTTTTTAACTCATGGCATAAGGACGTGTAACAATGCCACGAACGGGATTTTCAGCAGCACGGTCCCTTCTGAATTGGCAAGAACAGGCAAATATCTTAAGTGGTGCAGGACATTCTTAAAAATCTTTAAAAATCTAGAGAAGATAGTGGCCTGCCAGACTTTTTCATTAACACTTAGCTTTTTAACACACATCTTTGCACTTTAGAAAACATACTCTTTGCACTTTGACTGTACCTGCAATTGCCTTCAATCAACCACATAGCTTTTAAGTCAACTATAGTTTTTTTTTAGTTTTTTTTAAAAACTTTTCTCAAACAACGTTTTCTCTCCTGATATCATACGTCTGTGTGCGTTAGATGGTTTTATCCCAGTTTTGATTTTTTATACAGCTTTTAGTAGAACATCTCTTTTAAATGTTGATAATGTTAAGGTTTTAATTATCCATACAGTAAAAAAATGAATTCTCATCTGCTCCTCTTTTTTCCTTTAGAACTTCTCTAGGTATGAACCATGCTTTCTCGAGAAAGATCATTGTCCTGAGGTGACCCCGGACCAGGATGGAATTGAAACGCTTCAATGCTACTTCTCAAGGGGTAACAAATGACTTCCAAGTCCCCAGAAAGGGCCGTACACTAGGAGCAATATAAACTCTATGGCCTTTCAGAGATTCTTCAAAGCCAAAGATCCCCGGTTACTTTGGACAACATATGGACAAATTCAAAGACATTCACAACCTGTATATTTTATTTAAAATCATAATATTGTCCAACTTTTATCATGTTTTTTTAACAAAACATTCTTTCAGAATGAACAAACTGTCTTGACAAGAATGTGGGCTCAAATATGCAGGAATATGTGATTCACTGATGACTAGATACACTTGTGTCACGACTGACGAAATACAAAAGAAAAAATTGTATTCAATGTTACTCATTTTTTAAGAGAATGTATATCCTGAATATAATAACACTGATGATCAACTGGCTTGTCTCCTTTTGAGCGATCTACAAAACACACAAACAGAATATACAAGGTATCTTTTCCTTTATACAACTGAGTATGCGGTCCAACTTTCCCATGATACACACCCCCTTTCTTCTTTACGGAGTAGTAAAACCACCATGATCTGTGAATAGAGCAAGCAGATCTATGTAGAGACTAAAGTTGACAGGGAACACTTGGAACCTTGATGGACTCCAAGGTTGATTGGGATCTTTGGGGAACGGGAGGTACCCATGTGTGAACACTGCTGTAGGTTGGAAAGGTAGGAGGAGAACCTATGAAGCTCATTGCTGGTAAATTACATTCAAGACTCCAGATTGCTTTATGAGGGTGGGATGGTTGACTGTCTAAATAAATTGAATTTTGTTTTTTATTGAGCTACAGATTGAACCATTTTGGCAAAGAATTTGTGTTGGGCTAAATATGAAAGATGTGCCTAAAGTGTCAAAAGAAATGCACAATGGTTAACAATACATCAATATGCACTATCAACCTCATTCCTCCAACTGGAGGATTACTACTTTGTCCCCAATCTAGTCACTATTGTAAAAACATGTGATAATTGCCTGCTCTAAATCTAGTGAAGCAGAAGATCTCCCTGAATGAAAACTCATAATTCAGGCTTTTCCGCCAATGGAAAAAAATTCTGAAACAATAACTGTTCATACCTTGCTGCTTCCTCACTAATCACTTATCACAACTCCGTTTTTAAAAAAAAGTTACTTATTGAAATTGCCTACCTTTCATAGTCTTGGTCATGGGTATGAAACACTAATAAAATGTTGCAGTATAATACAATATATATTAAACTGTGATTTATTTACGCATTGAGACTGTTTAAATAAGAACAAAAGTTACTTACCTGTAATCTGTGGTTCTCCAGTATTAGTATCTTTCATAGATTCACATGCTTGAATCATTCCCCGTCGTCGGAGTGGGAGTCCCACGGTACATAAAAATAGCAATATATATATATATATATATATATATATATATATATATATATATATATATATATACACACACACACACCATATCCTAGGTAAATTAGAACCAGGAAGTAAGGTAGCCAGAAATCAAAGGAAAAAAATCCTCCACTTTCATGACTCGTCCAAGTCATTATATGTAGTCCAAAGTCCAGCCAATCAGGCGACAGCACCACCCAGAATGTTCTCCTCAGAGGCTCAGGCTCTCAGATTTTCCTGCACAAGTGTGATCCAGAATGAAACAGAGCATAGCAAAAGAGCCTCTGAGGGGAGGTGGGTGGGTTGCATGTGAATCTATGAAAGATACTAATACTGGAGAACCACAGATTACAGGTAAGTAACTTTTGTTCTTCTCCAGTATTGGGGTATCTTTCATAGATTCACATGCTTGAATCAGAGTAGATAGCAGTGACTCCAGAACAATACTAGTGACATTATCACCACAACATAAGCATATGCATAACACAGTCAAAGTGTAATCACAAACATATAGCTTATTGTTATATATCTATTCACATATAAAGATATATATGTATAAATCCATGTTAAAACAATAGTAAGAGGAGGAGGGAAAAACAGAGGCTCACCTTATTTAAAAAGATTACGGAGAACCGCCTGTCCCACAGACGTGTCTGCATCATTGGCAGCTTCCAAACAGTAGTGCCTTGTAAAGGTGTGCCTGTTGGACCACGTAGCAGCTCTGCAGATTTGATGAATAGGCACACCAGCAAAGAGAGCGGTAGAGGAAGAGATTGCTCTCGTAGAATGTGCTCTTGGAGTTGTCTGTAAAGGTCTGCCTGCCAGCTGATGACAGAAACCAATCGCAGCAGAGATCCAACGGGCAATGGACTGTTTTGATATTGGGTGTCCTGTACGCATTTTTCCATAAGCTATAAATAGCTGATCAGATTTCCGTATGGAAAATGTCCTTTGCAAATAGAATTTGAGACACCTTTTGAGATCAAGAGTATGTAAAGCCCTTTCCGCAGGTGATTGAGGATTGGGAAAAAAGTTTTTAAAATGACCGGTTCGTTGAGATGGAAGTCCGAAGGTACTTTAGGCATAAAAACGGGGTTAGTGCGTAACACTACGGAATCTCTTGTGAATTGAAGGTACGGCGGTTTTATAGTGAAGGCTTGAATGTCACTGACCCGCCTAGCAGATGTGAGGGCTAATAGTAAAGACACCTTCCATGAAAGAAACTTCAATTCTGTCCGATGAATAGGTTCAAAGGGGTGTCGCATAAGTTGTGAGAGCACAACGTTAAGATGCCAGGTTGGAGGTGGATGGCGAATAGGTGGAAACATACGAAACAACCCTTTAAAGAACTGTCGAATGATCCTAGAGGAATAGAGAGAGTTGGAACCATCCTGCCTAAATCTTGAGATAGCTGCTAAGAATACTTTAAGCGTAGAATGAGAAAGGCCTGATCTTGCCAGATGCAGGAAGAAAGGTAAAATTTGTTCCGGCTTTGCATGTACTGGATGTATGTTGTTGGCTTGACACCACAGGCAAAATCGTTTCCATTTAAGCGTGTATGTCTTTATTGTGGAAGGCGCCCTAGCATTGGCCAGAACTTCTCTACAGTTAGAAGGAATATCTAAGTGGGCGAATTCAAGGTGCTCAGGCGCCAGGCTGCTAAGTGCAGGGATGCAGGATCCGGATGGCAGATCTGACCGTTCTGAATGGATAGAAGGTTCGGTATTGGTCTCAACTGAATGGGATGGCATTCGGAGAGAAGGAGTAGTTCGGTAAACCAGAACTGGCGAGGCCACCTGGGAGCTATGAGTATTAGGCGACAAGGTTCCTTCTTCATTTTCCAGAGAACCCTGGGAACCAACGGTATCGGTGGAAAAGCGTAGGCATAAATCTGCGACCAGTTCATCAAAAAGGCATTTCCGCATGATTCGTTGTGGGGACGCCAACTTGCGAAGAATGGGCATTTGCGGTTCAGACTGGTTGCAAACAAGTCCAGGTTGGGCTGACCCCACTCCTGAAAAATTCGATTCAACGTTGGCTGATGGAGCTCCCACTCGTGATTGGAAGTTGTCAAGCGGCTGAGGGAATCCGCGAGAACGTTGGACACTCCCGGGACATGGACTGCTGTCAGAGTTATCTGATGTTTGATCGCCCAATCCCACATTTCCTGGGCTTGCTGAGACAACAGTGTGGACCTTGTTCCTCCTTGTTTGTTCAAGTAATGCATACTTGTTGTGTTGTCCGTCCGAATCAACACTGATGCTCCGAGAATGATGGTGCGAAAAGACTTCAGGGCTAGAAAGATCGCCAGCAATTCCAAAAGGTTGATATGACAAGTCTTTTGCTGAGCATCCCATCTTCCGCTTGCTGTCAGTCCCTGCAGATGGGCTCCCCATCCTTCTAGGGAGGCATCCGTGGTGATGACGAAGCTTGGAGGTTTCATGAGGAATGAGCAGCCTGCTGCTACATTTGTCTTTGAAGTCCACCATCGTAGAGTGTCCCTTATCTGTGAAGTGATGCGAATGAGATCGTCGAAGGATCCCGAGACTTGCAGCCACTGTTTGTTGAGTTCCTCTTGCAAGGGTCTCATTCTGAAACGGCAATTGGGGACCAGAGGAATGCAAGATGAAAGCATCCCCAGAAGCGACTTGAACCGTCGAACTGAAACGTACTCTTTGATCTTAGTAGCTGTGCAAGATTGCAAAGTTTCATTTGTCTTTCGGTTGACACAAAGACTTCTGTTCGCAACGTGTCTATGGTGGCTCCCAAGAACGTTCTCTTCTGCGATGGGAGGAGGTGAGATTTGTCGAAATTGATGGAGAGGCCCAGAGATTGGAACAGGGATAGACATCTCGGAGTATGGACGTTTGCGCTGTTGAAGGAATTCGCCTTGATAAGGCAGTCGTCCAAATAGGGAAAAATCTGAATTCCCTCCAGTCGAAGGTGTGCAGCCACCGGTGCTAAGACCTTGGTAAAGACCCGGGTGCGGAACGTAGTCCGAAAGGGAGGACTTTGAACTGAAAGTCCCTGCCAGCCACTCTGAACCTCAAGAACTTTCTGTGTCTGGGTAGAATTGGCACATGAAAATAAGCATCTTGGAGGTCGAGGGTGGTCATGTAATCCCCGCAGTAAGGAGAGGAAGAATTTCTTGCAGAGTTAGCATCCGGAATGATAATTTCTTGAGATATTTGTTGAGGGAGCGAAGATCTAAAATGGGACGCCATTCTCCAGATTTCTTTTTATGAGAAAAAATCTGGAATAGAAACCCGTTCCTCTTTGCAGTCGAGGGACTACTTCGATGGCTCCCTTTCGCAGCATCAAATTTATTTGGGCAAAGAGCTCTGAGAGGTGAGCTGGAGGTGGGCCTTTGGGGGAAAATTTGGAGGAAATTTTACGAATTCTAGAACGTGGCCTCTGGCCACAATGTCCAAGACCCATTTGTCTGTTGTTATTTTCGACCAGTTTGAGTAATAACGGGAGATTCTTCCTCCAACTTGTAAAGGGGTAAGTGGTCGAGCAGGTGGCAGTTGTCACTGCTTTTAGAGGTATCACGTCCTCGGAAGGTAGACTTCCTTCTATTTTGCGAGTAAGAGGTCGCTGATTGTTGCCTGAATTGTTGTTGGCGCTGGGAAGAGAAGCGCTGATTACTTTGATAGGGCTGATATTGTCTCTGTTGATTATATCCTCCTCTAGTAGAAAAGGATCCACGCCCTCGCACCCCGAAAGGGCGGTTTACGAAACTGAAGTGTTCCGAGAGAACTTGCTGTCTCAGTATCTTTTTTAATGGTCTGTAGGGCCTCATCAACATGGTTCCCAAAAGAGACTCGCCATCAAAAGGCATGTCCAATATCTTAGCCTGAACCTCCTGGCGAAATGAAGTTGATCTTAACCAGCCTTGCCTCCGCAAGACTGCAGCACCTGCCATTTGTCGAAAACCTGTAGAGGCAACATCCACCGATGAATCTATAATCTCAGCCGAGATTCGTTCCCCTTCCTGAAGGATTTTAAGCGCCTCTGATTTAGAAGGCTCAGGCAACATGTTAATGTAGGGAGCAATGTCCGACCACATTTGTCTATCATAGCGTCCTAAGATAGCCAGTGAATTAGCTGCCCGAACTGTTGTCGCTGCCATAGTGGACACCTTCTTCCCAATAGCGTCCAAACGTCTACCGTCCCGATCTGGGGGCGGATAGCGGAGAGGAGGGATTCCGCGCTCGTCGTTGCGCTGCCTGTGCTATAACTGAATCTGCCTTTGGTTGACCAATCAAGCATGCAGGCGAGTTGTCCGGCGCCTTGTATTTTTATCAAGGCGGGGCATGACCGCAGGAATAGAGGCCGGAGCTTTCATAACCTTCAATCCCTCTTGCCAAATGAAGTCAATAATGGGAATGGATCGTATTTGTCTTCTTGGTTGATCCTTAAAATCATAGAGGAAGCAATCATCCTGTTTTGTTTCCATAGAAAGTAGAAAACGCTTTGTAGCTCTCTCCATAAGAAGGTGAAAACCTCCCACGTCAGCAGGAGGAGAATAGACAGGAGCAGGAGTTAAAGGCGATGGAGTTTGAATCTGATACTCATCCCATTCCGTGAGTAAAGATCTGTCATCTAATTCTCCTTCCTCTCTATCGTCGTCAGAGGTGTGGGCGTCCTGAGAGTGCTGCGACAGTACAGGAGAATGTGGCCTGGGTGACCTTAAAGCTGAAGAAGTTTGAGGCACAGGTGTGGGCGGCATAGAAGAAACCGATTCTGATGGAGGGAAACGGCGATAGTAATCATCTAACATGTATTGTAGATTGTTCAAAAGAGCCAAAGGCATTTGGGCCGTAGGCAGTGAATCTGGAGGTAAAGGAACCGTTTCCTGACAGACGTCATCCTCTGGATCCTCATCTTGATATTTAATGAGGAGCTCTGAAGGGCTCCTGGCGGTACGGAACATATCACCTTCTTCTGATTGTTCATCGTCTTCATCAGAGGTTAGCAATTGGTCAGGTAGTCTAAGGTGAACCTTAGGAGGAGAGATTGTGAGCGGAGAACGTACATTTAAAGAAGATGCACGTCTTTGTAATAAAGACGACGTCGTTGTCAACGGAGGCAACGTAGACGGCGTAATCTCTACTGCAGGCGTCGACGAAAACCAAACCTGCAGAGCCGTGCATGAGGCTAGTGGTAACGCCGACAAGGAAACCGCCGACGAAGTAGTCGTCGTCGGGGCAGGCGTCGACGGAAGTATCGCCGACGAGATGGCCTTCGCCGACGAGACGGGCTTCGCCGACGGGACGGGCTTCGCCGACGGGACGGGCTTCGCCGACGGGACGGGCTTCGTCGACGGGACGGGCTTCGCCGACGGGACGGGCTTCGCCGACGGACGGGCTTCGTCGACGGGACGGGCTTCGCCGACGGGACGGGCTTCGTCGACGGGATGGTCGTCGACTGGATGGTCGTCGACGAGGCAGTCGACGACGACACTCCTTTACTCTTCGTCGTCGGAGCGTCGACGGTAGATACCAACACCTTCGTCGACGGAACTGGTCTGACTGAGACGGATACCAGCATCGACGGCGAAGACGCCGACGACATGATCATTTGTGTCTTCGGCGATGAGAATGTTGCCGTCGACGTCGTAGTAGTTGCAATGTAAGAGCTCGTCGACGAAGGAGTCGCCGACGAGCCCGTCGACGAGGAACTCCGTTTCTGAGGCAAATCCTTGTCAGAAACTTGCTTAGAAGAGAGACTTTTAGACTTTCTCGGGGCGTAGAAGCTATAGATCTAGGCTTAGAAGGTGGAAGAGTCTTTTTGAAGTAGAAGGCAACTCAGCACTGCTGGAGGGTTGTTTCTTCGACACCTTAGCCCCAGGAGAAGATAAATTTGTGTCAGCAATCCTCTTTCTGGAGGACGTAGACTGAACAGAGGCAATACTCCCCACATCAGATAAGGGATTATCCTGGTCTTTCATCTTCTGTAGCCACAGAAGTAGACGCCCTCTCTGTCCCTCAGAGTCTTTTGGGGAAAAGTTCTGCAGATCTTGCAGTCTCTCACCTGATGGTCAGGATATAAGCAATAAATGCACTTCTTGTGGGGATCTTCTGAAAACAGCCGGAGCTTCCCACAAGAGTCACAAGGGCGAAAAAGAGACTTCTTTGAAGAAGACATCCTAAGAAGAATATAATCCAAAGAACTGAGAAGAAAACTGAGCAGAGCTCAGGGAGACTCCTTCACACGACGTGCAGTAGAAAATCTGAGAGCCTGAGCCTCTGAGGAGAACATTCTGGGTGGTGCTGTCGCCTGATTGGCTGGACTTTGGACTATATATAATGACTTGGACGAGTCATGAAAGTGGAGGATTTTTTTCCTTTGATTTCTGGCTACCTTACTTCCTGGTTCTAATTTACCTAGGATAGTATGTATGTATGTATATATGTATGTATATATATATATATATATATATATATATATATATATATATATGTATATATATATATGTATATGTATATGTATATGTGTATATGTGTATGTGTATGTGTATGTGTATGTGTATGTGTATGTGTATGTGTATGTGTATGTGTATGTGTATGTGTATGTGTATGTGTATATGTATATGTATATGTATATGTATATATATATATATATATATATATATATATATATATTGCTATTTTTATGTACCGTGGGACTCCCACTCCGACGACGGGGAATGATTCAAGCATGTGAATCTATGAAAGATACCCCAATACTGGAGAACTTATTCTTACTTTGTTTAATTGCAGGTATTCTGTGGTGCAGTGATTATGTAGTGTACGTGATATAACCAATATCATTCATAATCTAATTTACAGCCCTGCTCTTAAGAGACTAGCTTGTAACAAAAATTAAAAAGCAAACCAAAATACTGCATGTTCCTCATTTTAAATAAACCCCCTTTATGTACGTCTCAAAAACTCAATATTGTCTAATCAATAGAGAACACAAGGTACATAATCTGGAAAGATAAGCTAGTAATATGTCCTAGTCATACAGACCCCATTCATGGAAAGTTAGTCTTGATGACAAAATGCTATTATCACAAAAGAGTTTCTTACCTTGTCCAATCTTTTTTGCCAGCTGTCTTCTCGCTTTACCATGAGGTCAATGCAATGAGATAATGTAGCAAGGATTCCAGCTGTAGTAGCCTTAAACGTAATTGCTTCACCTTTGAAATCAATGCCATTTATTCCTTTGGGCGTCACTAGTGGGAATACTGAAATTAAAAATGAATATTTTAAGAATCAAAAAAGGTTTCTGTGACTTCAAAACATTAGAGCCACATGGGCCATAAAACATATTACAGCATTAACATGTTGGAAACTCCACAGAAAGAAAGTATTTGATGATGTGTTAAGTAACAATTCCAGTGCAAATAAGTCAGGTGCGACAGACCCACTTTTGCTGAGGTCTTTTCAAGCATTGTTTCCTTGGCAACAGCGACCATTTCCCAAGTAATTCTTTTAGGCACTCATCACACATTTCTGTGGGCTATTAATTGCCTGAACCATCACTACCAAAAGTTTATACTCTTGCAGGTTGCACTAATCACTGGCACGGTAATGTTACCATGGTTGTAAGTTACAAATGTAAGTACCGCGAGCAAGAAGCAAGTACTCGTTTGCAGCGGGGGCGTGGCTATCCGCCAATGGAGTAGGACGTGACTCGTGGGGCTCCTGCCCGGCGATCCTCCATTCGCAGTCATCCTGAAACCCTGTGCCCCCACAAATCCATGAGGGGACATGGGGATACCAGCTGAAAGAGGGGAGCACAGCGGAACAACCCAGAGAGTTCTATACCTGGGAGACGGCTGCATGCAATATGAAAATGGTGGCCGCTGCATGAGCGAGGACGATACCAACTGAGCGAGCATGGAGAAGGGAAGAGCTCGTATTGCTGCAGAGTAAGGGAGAACGGCTCAGAAATCTGCAGCGGTGACCTCGGTTCGGAATCAAAGACCACGGGGTGTCCAAGGCTTCTGCGGAGAAGCCAGCGAGGTGGTGGCTGAAGCGAAACCGTGCGCCCGAGGTGGGCCCAGCGACAGCTGCGGTTGTAACCGTCGGAGGGCACCCACTGACCCGGAGGAAGAGAGAAGCTGCGCGGAGGCAGAGCTGAACGCTACCCCACCGGGGGAACACGAAGCACAAGAAAAACAAAGTATGGAGGCCTGCAGATGAGCGGTGGAGGACGGTACATTGCGGGCGCCTGGACGCAATAGCTCAGAGGCCCTGCATCGCCATAAAATCCCATTGAGGTGAGGGGGAGCGCGGCGGAGGTGAAGCGGGGACTCGCCCGATCTTGAAGGGAAGAGAGCGCCGTTGAGCAGTGGGAGTCGGAAGGACGAAGGAGGAGTACAGGCAGCCAGGAGGGAGGGGGCGCCCCGATCGGCGTGCGCAGAGACGGACCGCTGCAGCTGTAGTAGACGCCCTTGAGTAAGTCAATGAAGTTTGCCAGGGAAGCTAAAACGACGCGCTGAGGCGGCAAGGAGGAGGCTCACAAATCAACAGAGGAGTAGGCCTAAGGAGGAGAAGGAGCCCTAAGGGTGGAAGAACAGATAGAGCGGCCTAACCAGGGGGGGTGCCCATGCGGAAGTAGTGCAGAAGCACGACGCAAAGAGGAAGCTAGGCCATAACAGTAGCGGGCAACACGGAGAGGACCCCAGGGACTTAAACGACCAATATAGAGATACGGGGAAAGGCAGCAAGAAAAGGCAACACCAAAGGGATGGACAAGGAGCCCTGAAAGAAAAGCGAGGGCTGGATACAAGATTGCCGAGACTGGAGGGCTACTAAGGCAAGGCGGCAAACTGAGGTGCTCGTGATACTCCAAACCATAGAACCAGCTCATCTTTAACGGCTGGGTTAAAGAGATAAATGAGAGTTTACAACGGAGAGAGTTGGGCCAAGTGACTCTGCTAATAAGGATTGAAAGTTAATTCTTCATACTACGACGTAGGGTAGCAAGTAGATCAGAGCAGACGAAAAGCAGTAATAGCAGAGGAGAGGAGCCGAGCGAAATAACAGAGACTGAACTACTCATCAAGAGTCAACGGAATCTGGGCCGTTTCCCAGCGGCGACACTCCTGGACTGGCTGCGCCACGGGGGTGAAGGCCGCTCCCCCGCCGTTCTGACAGATTGACACAAGGAGGCTACCACATGTGGAGAGGCGGCTACAGGTCCTGATGCTGGAGTAGAGTGCTGCCCCCACCACCTAGCAGCTGCACTCCGATTGTAGAGAAACCGCACGGGCATTGATAATCCCGCAAGACTGAGGGGGCCCTTGATTCTTGATAGCGCGGCCACCCAGCACGGTACAGCTGGGGTTACACCAGATAACAATGGGGCGAATATACAAACGCCGAGGTCAAGACACCATGGATCCCTGTAAAAGACAAGAGCACACTGACGAGGAAGATGAAGCAGGAGGAGTGCCAAATGAGACTACTCAATCCTGTCCCACCTTAACTGATACCATGCAGGCAATCACAGCATCTCGTGAAGCACTTGAAACGACGATAGATGCCATAGGCACAGATTTGAATCTATTAAAAGACGATCACCGCCGTCTGGTAGAACGAGTAACGAACAACGAGCGCACTATGGCAGACGTACCATCGGAGGTCGCAGAAATGGGTAAAACTCTATCAGAGGTAATGAACAGAGTGAAGATCCTAGAAACGCGAGCAGAAGACAGTGAAGGGAGGTCCGTAGAAATAATATAAGAATCATTGGGCTTCCGGAGCGAACAGAAGGCAGCGACATGGTGCAATTCCTAG
Source organism: Calotriton arnoldi (assembly GCA_963921515.1). Taxonomy (NCBI): domain Eukaryota; kingdom Metazoa; phylum Chordata; class Amphibia; order Caudata; family Salamandridae; genus Calotriton; species Calotriton arnoldi. Next base: position 2,855,209 of record CAWUFW010001083.1, on the reverse strand, counting down.
ATCACTGGCTGCAAACAGAAGTGGCCCCAGAGGGCCTATCGCAATTCTATGCGCTGGAGCGAGCGCACAGGGTATCGGCGTGACCCCCAAAGCCGGGAGCTCCCCGATCTGTGATTGCTCGCCTGCTCCATTTTAGAGATCAAGACCATATCCTAGCACAAGCTCGTCAAAACACACATCTGCTCATTTAAAACAGCAAAATCATGATATTTCCGGATTTTACGAAAGATGTACAGCGGCAGCGTGCCTCTTTCCTGGCTGTGAAGAAGCACCTTAGACAGCTCCAGCTTCCATACGCGATATTCCCAGCCAGACGTAGAGTGACATCACCCACAGGAACCCAATTCTTCCAGACTCCCCAAGAAACATGGGAATGGTTGAAATCGGCCCAATTACGAAGATCCTGAGAGAACTGAATAAGGGAAGCGACCCAGAAGCAGCAAAGAACTCCTTAAAAAAATAAAAAATAAAAAAATAAAAATAAACACGGCACACCATCCTCAGAGGAAGCTAGGGAAGAAACACATAGAATACTACGGGAGGTTGCAGAACTAAGTCAAGCGGATTCCAGCCCTAAATCTCTGAGAAATGTAATGGAGGACAGAACACCAGCTGGTTCCCGAAGTGTTAGCTCAGCGGAGGAATCTGACACAGACCTACCTAAAGTAACCCCCAAATCGGTGGACGACCTCATCTGAACAGAGTCCCCAGTGGCGGATGGATATGCACGGACAATAACTTCACTCATTGGTGTCCTTTTGCCCCTGTACAAGGGGTTAATGTTCCCATTGGAGGGGATTCCTAACCAGCGAGGGGAGGAATGGGTGGGGGGGGGGGGACACACGGGAGGGGAGGGACCCGAGGACAGCGTTTAGACTTCACCCCCAATTACAACAGCGCAGGTACTCTGCTTGTCCATACCATTGGTATTGAGTTTGGATGGGTACTGGACTGTCGCCTGTACTAGGGAGGGGATGTTGGGGTGTTTGTTATATAAGAGATCACAAGTTGGGGTGGGGCGTGCCTGGACGGAAGCAATCAATAGACTGACACCAACCCAATGGTTTCCGCCGTAGATGTTAAATTTATTTCCTGGAATTTGAGAGGGATGGACACCATGACAAAGCGCCATAAGATACATGCATACCTGATCAGGAGGGGGATCCATATAGCGCTTCTTCAAGAAACACATATTGCTGCTAAAGAAGGCAAAGCCCTTCAGAGAAGATGGAGAGGACAGGCGTACTACACAAATTACTCCGCCTTTGCTAGGGGGGTCCTCGTATGGGTGAGGGCGGGAATCCCATTTCAATGTACTAAACATTGAGGGGCGCTATGTAGTCCTAGTAGGCAAGTTAGATGGCAAAGACAACAATTGGGAACATATACGGTCCGAATACAGATCAGGCCTCATTCTTTGCAGCTCGATCCAGGAAATCAGCCCCATATTTGACTGGCTCAGTGATACTGGGCGGTGACTTTAATGCATCACAGATATAGAGCTGGACCGATCCCACCCACCCTTGAGACTCCCCCATTGTTCGTATGGCAGAAGCACGAAGAGCATGGCAGCATCAATGGGGATTAGTAGACACCTGGAGAAGGCTACACCCACGAGATAGGGATTACTCGTTCTTTTCATGCCTACACGATCTGCATGTTAGACTAGATGCTATACTTTGCTCCCCTGACGTACACGCGAACATGTGAACTCCAGCGAATACTTAGCCAGGACGATTTCTGACCACAACCCCCTTCTGGTAGGGCTTCAAATGGACTAGAGAACGACCGCGCATCCCCACTTGGAAGCTCAGACCGGAAGCCTTAGAAGACCAGGTCTTCCACGCAAGAATACATTCGGCGATAGGGCAGTACTTTGAAGATAATGCAGGGACGGCCAATAATCCATTGAGCGAATGGGACGCATTCAAAGTGGTGATCAGAGGGAAATGTATCTTGGAGACGGTGGGGATCAGGGGAACACTCTTGAGGGACTAAAAGCTGAACAATGCCTCCGGGATCTCAAGCAAAAGCGGCCGGGCAATGGGGAACTGCAAGAACTCCTAGCCGCCAAAGAGGCAGTGGCGGAGCATGTAGAACGACTCCGCTGTTTCGATTATAAAAACTATATGGTCCGAGCTCACGCGGAAAGAGACAAGTCAGGGGGCGATGCTGGCTTGGCTAGCTAACCCGGCCAAAAGAGGGTCGCCTATACTTGAAATTACAGATGAGCTGGAAGGGGAATCATACAATCAACAAGATATAAACAAAGTGTTCTTTAAATACTATGCCGAGCTATATAGGGCCAAGACGGTGACTTCGGTGGCTGATAGTGATAACTTCATAGGGACACAGGCCTTACCTACTATTGACGAAGAAGCTGAATCACTAGGAAGAGATATAGAGCTGCACGAGGTCAGAGCAGCCATTAAAGCCATGGCCAGAAATAAGACATCAGGGACAGACGGCCTGCCGGTTGAGTTTTACTCGACATATGTCGACATATTGGGGCCGAGGCTGGTGGACGTGTACAATCAAGCAAAGCAGGGAGGGTCACTGCTGAGCTCCACGAGAGAAGCGTTAATTATTCCGCTGCTAAAACCCAGCAAATCAGCAATAGATAAGACAGCATTTAGGCCACTCTCCATGCTAAATATAGATTATAAAGTCTTAAGTAAAATCCTAGCTACGAGGCTGCTTCCATATATGGTGGACCTCATACACATGGACCGAGCAGGGTTCATCCCAACACAACACGGCAATGAATATCAGAAGATTGCTGCGTATCCTAGAGGCTGAGACCTATGATAAAGATGAGGCGGCCGTATTTCCAGTCAACATTGAAAAAGCCTTTGATAGCTTAGAATGGCAATATCAGTTTAGGGTGATGGAGAGATTTGGGCTAGGCTCGGAGTTCATAAATTGGACATCTCTATTGGATACAGACTCTACTGCCCGAGTCAAAACGGGGGGGGCGTGACCTCTGAGACCTATCAAGTGGGGGAGGGGTACACGACAGGGCTGTCTGCTCTCCCCATATGAAGATGGAACCTTACTCCCGTTTCAGGACTTCAGAGAACGATATGATATACCCAGAGGTCATTTCTTACTATACACCACCCTTACGAAAGCGATACAAAAATACTGGAGGGGGCTCTCGTAACCTCCCACATCGAGAGGATGCCAATATGTGGTGTCGGCCTCTGGGACCTTTAAAGCAGTGACCAGTCTCTATCGACGGCTCAGGAATGACACACTGCTTGCGCTCACCAGACTGAGGGAAACCTGGGAGGGATACGTGGGAACTTATATTTAGGAGAAGGCTTGGGACACACTAGAGTAGAGAACAACAAAAGTCACTAGAAAAGCTTGATTCCAATTAATACATTTTTATGTGTTACACAGAGCCCACCTCACACCAGCACGCATCAATAAATACTTTGGGATGGGAGCGGCCCAGTGCCCAAGGTGCGGGGAGGCTGATGCAGCATATCTACATATGTTTTGGGACTGCCCGGGGGTTGTGTCTTTCTGGAGAGAGGCGACAACAATAGCGGAAATTACAGAGAAAGAGGTTCAAACCAGACAAGGATACGGTCTCTTACACTGGTTCCCGCACACATTCAAAGTTAAGGTCACGAGCCGGTTCCAAGACTCGGCACTCGTGATGGGCAAAAGAGATCACTACAAACTGGAAATCCCAGAGGGGACCCTTGACGACGAGATGGAAAAAGGAATTCACAAAATGGGCGACATACGAGGGAGCAGTTTGACTGAGGGAAGCCAGGCACCTGAGGTAGGTGCCCTCTGGAGGCAGCGAGAGCATGGGAGGAGTTGGTAACATTATTGAAACAGCCAAAGAACGCAGAAGACGAAGGAGTACGGGACGAGTACATAGAGGAGGGAGGTCAAGGGTGATCAAGATTACATCCACTCACATGGCATGGTGGGAAGTGCAGATTTAAACACTGAAGAGTGAAACTGAATAGGGGGACAGTGACGGAAACTTGCTACATATTCAGGCACGTCTAAGGGGAGGGTGGGGGGAGGAATGGGAGTTGGGTAGTTAATGATGTTCATATGTACAAGAGGAATTGATGACCAAAGTAGGAACTAGCTGCATAAACACTATGTCACAAATCTAACAGAACGTACCTAACGGCAGGGTTAGAGTAGGTAACGTACTAGAAACTAGTTCAGTAACACAAGATGAGATTACATGAATGTATGAAAGTCATGACAGAAGAATATTTCGTTGAATGGTACTAACTGAAAGACTATTATACAACTGGTAAAATATGGATATGTATAAGAAATGCTTAATAAAATCTGTTTACAAAAACAAAAGTACTCGTTTGCAGTATGGCTCCATCAAGGAGGTGGTGACTTCAAGTGAATTGCAATCATCTCAACTGCTCTTCGGCATAATTGCAGGCACATGAACCACAAATACACACCTTCTAACGTGTGGATGCTGGCTATCAGACCACCATTCCATTAATAAATTCAGACAGTTTTAGTAAAACTGACAGCACAGTATGTTTGATAAAACTTATTTTATTGTTTCTGTAAAAATTAATCAAGTAGAACAAAATAAAGGTCATTGGGATACACATTACATTAAATAAAATAGAGCAAACCATCTAAAGGGTACAAAGTGGCCCAATCATCACCCATAATGAATGTCATAATGCTCCTGCCGCTCCCCCACAAATATTTTTATGCTTAAGGGGATAGCCTCTGGCCTTACATAATGTTCTATAATTTTGCACAATTCTCTATTGCTCTCAGCCAGTCCATGTGTGGGGGCGCTGTCATGGATTTCTAGTATCGGACGAGAACTCTTTTCACGAACAAAGTACTTCTGCCCACCAGCATACGGTCCCCATGATTGCTTCCAAGGTCCTTCATTAGTCCCAGAAGGACGAGATGTGGGGAGCATTCAAACCAAACCAAAGGAAGGAGAGGCCTGGCAGCACATCTGTGGTGAAGCTTCTCGAAGATGACTGATGTGGATTGTGTTGGAGATAACATCGGAATGTTTAATCTTGCAGCTCTTCTCACCAGGACTTCCTGGAAGGTAGTGACATAATCCACTGGAGAAACCTGTGGTTGGGTAGAGTCTGACAGCATTGGAGAGTATCTGCTGGCACTGGAAGAGGAAGTGGAATAGTAGGTCAAATGGTGTCTTGACCTTGTACGTGACCTGGACTTAGACCTATATGCATCATAATGATGCTACCGTCTGGTGGATGGTTGAGACGAAGAGGGCCGGGACCTGTGGCGATGTCTGGAGTGACACAAATGATGGTGATATCTAGAACACGACTGTCACGGAGAAACTCTAGGCCTCAGAAGAGGGGGCTTCAACAGGTAGTGATGGAGGAATTGGTGCTGGTGAAAGTGGTCGTGGAGGTGGTCGTGGAGATGGAGTCAGAGGAGTAGGAGAGTGGCAGCACTATCGAAGAAGACAGAGTACACTCTGGAGCATTCAGAGTCTGGAGATGATGAAATGAGTCTCCGCTGTGATTTCCTTGATCTTTCTTCATGCCTAGATTGCCCCGACGACCACACTCCTCAACGTCTACTACTCCTATGCCTCATCGGTGTAGTCACTTTCGACGCTGACCTACCCCTGTCTCGACGTTGACCATCGCCTCTTCTTCTATGGTGACCAAACCCTCGACGGAGAACAAGTTGGAATTGTAGCTTGCCTTGACGTCGATCCACTTGACGTCTATCTGGAATGACGTTTTTAGGGCTATGCTTCTCTTTTTGGATCTTCGACACCTGGAGTCCTCAGAGGAAGGTGGAAGAGCCCTGGCAGAGGACTAGCCCACTCCTCGCTCTCCTGATGTTCTACCTTCAGACTGTGCCTGCTGCCTGAGTCACTCTTCTGTGCTTTTCTCCCTTTCCCTCAGAGTTAGCCTGAGGAATTTCCTGCAGTGTTGGCATTTGACAGGAACCTGGCTCTCAGGAAGGCAGATGATGCAGACATCATGGTCTGACTTGGGCTTCTTTATCCTACAGGTAGGACACCTGTCACATAAAGATAGCGTTTTATTTGACTAAATACCAAAGATTCCAGTCATAAAAAAAGAGAAAATGAAGGGAACAGTTGAAAACAGTTGAGTGAAACAGTTGTCACAAAGATCTGTGTGAGATTTTTTAAGAGAAAAAGCCAAAAAGGCTGATCTCAGTGCTCCAAGATCTTGTCACCAGGAGCCGGAATCAAGGACTGAAGCAACTGCCACCTGGTGGGTTTGATGGGATATTGGTGGTCTCTGGGCCCTTAAAGGCACAGACGCTGCTTTTTACACTTAGATAATAGCAGCCTATAGGGCTACACTGTCCTATGCTTCATCTTTCACCTTTACAAAAAAGGATTTAAACTTTCTACTAAAGTATTTGGCTTTAAATATACATATGCATGGGTTTCTAGCCCTTTTTATGAATAAAATCTGAAGAATTTGGCCATTATAGCCTTCCTCATAGGCTGCACAGTGTCCTCGTCTTGAGTGTTTCTACAGGCCTTCCTGAAGAAAGGCGAAAGTCTACACTTAAAACTATATACTATGAAAAAGTGCTCCTGAATCCTCGCACATGGGCAGGACTATTCAGTGCTTATGACTATCAATTGAGATCCTCTGAAAGAGAAACAGTACTTTCATATATAAGACCGAAAAGAGTGTTTTTACATAAATATTCTCCAAGCATTAAGCAGGACATTTCTCTCCGACATACCCACTATGATGATTTTCCAGTGGGCCTGCTACATTTTGCCTAGACTACATATGCTTGGTATTTTCCAACTGTATTTTAGTACAGGTCCCTAGAATTTAGTGAATAATCTGAAATACTGCAGAGAATAGCAGATTTAAGACAATCTTCTTCACTCAAGACACTAACAAACAAACTCAATAGTTATGGTTTCCTAAAGAGTGTAAGGAAGCAAAGGCCATCCTGCTTAAAGCCATGAAAGATCATGCTACAACAAATGGGCCCATGAAAGCAAAACAAGATGGGCTTGTAGAAAGCAACTAATTTTAACTAGGATATGAGGTCGCCAATATATGTTGGTGTCCGCTGTTTGCACATTATTTCAATCCATAGCAGAGTCCATGTGTTGTACAATAAACACAAACCTATTAAAGTTAATATTCACCGCACAGGTGTTATTCTCTCTACTTTACAAAGAAAGATGTTTAAAAAACAATTAAGCCACAAGAAATAGCCAAAGGCCTTCGGGTCTGTTCTAGTCTCAAAGGACTTTTTATGACTCAACTGTGTATACAGCCTTGACCTGCTTATTTTTTTTTTATAATATTTTAAAGACTGGTGCTGTTCCTAATTCTTGGAAGAAAGTATTTCCAATTTACAAGAAAATTGACATGTTTCCCGTAAACTATAGACTGGTGCACCTGCTTGACAACTGGAAAACCTTTTGGAAACTACTTTCTTATAGGTCTTACCTTTGTGGAAATATGTCAGTTGACCAAGCGGGATGCAGATTGGGATTAGTAAGAAATGAACAAGGACTCAGACTTGTGATCATAAAAAATGTCCTCCTTAGAAAAGGGAGACTTACACTTTTTTCTGTACTTTAAGGAAACTTGAAAAAGTACAACATGATTTTGCTCAGGGTTGCCACGAGTTTTTCATTGGTTCCAACATCAGTAATGGATGCAATCTTTACATTAAAAAGTGGCAACAGTGCTAGGGTAAAGAACGGCAAGAAAAGAGAGTGCAAGAGCAGCTTTGGGATAGGCAAGTAGATCAGACAAGGATGAATGCTGGCCACCCATGTGATTTATCATCTGTACTTGCAGTGCTCTCCAAGGACGTTCTAAAGTATACAAAGAAGTGATGGATGTAATGATTTAATTGACATCAGCCACTGGTATTTACTCTGCGTTGCATCCCAGACCATCATTATTTTGCAAACCAGACCACCTAAGTTTGGACCCACCCAAATGCAAAACAGTCTTGACCTTGCAACAAGACCGCACAGCAAAACCCTCCCTGAAATGGAACACAAGCAACGAAGACCAGTTTTGCCCTGATTAAAGCTCATCATTCAGGTAAAGCCAGGACCACTGGAATTAAGCGATTGTGTGGTATTGTTTTTGCATAAATATGAATTTGTCACATTTGCCACATAATTCATCTGCTGCATAATCTGCAGATAGATTTTAACCCAAAAAATAGTTTCTAGCTCAACCAGTTCAAATGTTACTAAAAATGCAGTGACACGAGTTGCCGGCAGTTGAAGGCCCTTTACAAAAGTGGACTAGTCACCTTTCTGTTGCTTATTGCTCAATAGGAGTTTTAAATTGCTACTGAGGTGCAAGCTATGACCTGACAGCGTTAACAAGTGTAAAAAGGACAAAAAATTAAGTAACACAAAATGTGCTGCATTATGTTGCATAATGTGCCTTTTCATGCTTCATAATTTAAATCAGCCCAGCCGCATAATTTTGCCCTCCCCTGCCGCCTAATTCCAGTGGCCCTGGGTATAACTTGTTCCAGTGGCACAGGACCCACATTTGGGCATACCAGTCCCACTTGGGGCATTGCAATGAAGAATACTATTAAAGTGATGGATGTAATTTGTATAAAGTGGCATGGTGGGCGATAACGAATTGGAATGAGACCCAAGCGATTGAGAGTGGCTGAAAGTAATTCAAACATTTAATCTGTTACTTTGTTTTTGCAGTTGACACCCTAAGTGTGACAGGTATGCCCTGGGTGCAGGCTCACACTGCCACAGAACTGTGACTCAAACTATACTTCGATGATGAGACTTAAACAGGTTGAAACCAGTCTGGGATTGTTTGTGGTCCCTTCTGGAGGGGGGCCTCTCCTGCAGTTTGGGATGGACTGTTCCCATATGGAGCAGTGTCCGGGCTATCTTGCATAGTGCAAGGACTTAGGCTTGAGTGGCACAGTGGGAGGAAAATGGACTAGAATAAGGCCTGAACGATTGCCAGTGGCTGAGATTAATTCAACCATTCCATCCATCACCTTGTTTTTGCATCTGACGCTCCAAGGATGTTCCAGCATAACCTGCCTGCTGTATGCAGGGGAAGTTGTTCTTCTCACTCCATAAACGTCTTGCCTTTCATCACACACTGCAGCATGTAATTGCCACCCCCAAATTCAAATAATGAAAAGAGGCATCTAGGAGCAGGGGGGGATTAACTCCTTTATGTGGGGGCTGAGATTTGCAACAAGTGCCCCTTACCATAGCAGCGTGGCGGTATGCCCAGTCTCCGGCCGGTTAGTAATCGGCTGGCTTGACGCCAAAAGGCCATATTGAAGGTCGCGAGCAACAACAGAAAAGACGGTTTTAAAACTCATAGGCGCCGTGCACGACAAGCATTGGCCGCGCGACGCGCTTGTAATAAGAGAAGCTGACGAGGAGGGAGTGGGAGAAGGTAGGGGAGGGGATTCACGCGCTGTAAGGCTTAATGAGCCATTACAGAAAGCCACATGGCGGCTGCGCGCGTGAACGCAAGCTGGTATCCAGCAAAAGTCTTTCTGGTAGCACTTCAAAAACCCACTTACTAAATTTCTCGCAGAGCAGCGCATGCGCTGGCTCAGCGAGACCTAAAAAGGAGTAGAACAAACTACCTACAGATACCAGAAAATTCAGTTTTGAAGAACATTGCTGGTGCATCCAGATTGGCACCTTTCACTGCACCAAGGAAAGAACTACATGTATTGAGCATCTAGAGGATTTCTGCGCCCAAGCTTCTGATCTACTAGGTCAAAACATAGTCCAATCTAAAAACAAGATTTTAAGAGGAAATGGAGCATGTGGTGTGATGTGAGGAGCAGAACTCTACACTGGGATGAAATTACTGTACATAAAAACTGAAGTCAGAGAGAAAAATACAGAGACGAGGCAAAACCACTATATTTACTAATTACACCCAGTGATAAACTCAATTGTTTGTTTTCGAAGTGGTGTATCAAATTCTTCTTCCTATTGTTACCACAAAGGTAGAAGGGTACAAGATGTGCGGTTTTCTTTTTCTCTGCTCCTTTAATTTCAATGGTAGGTACACATGGTTCCAACAGGGGTTTTTTAAAAACATTTTGGGTAGCTACAATGGTGATAGTTTGTCAGTGTGTGTAAAGACAAGTATCATGCCCGTATGGGTTAATACTAAAATGTTAATATAGATTCCTGGTAAAATGGGAATAAAATGTTATAATATAATTTGGATTGAGCTGAAATGTTTTAGTAATGGTATGTTGCACGGCTAAAAGGTAATTAGTTGAATATAAGGTTGCAATTTTATTTCTGTAAGTACTTGTTTGTAATATTATTAATTATAAAGTACAGTCACTAGGCAGGCTTGCAGGTACCGAGATAACAGCCCATGCTATAACAAGAATAAACCAGAATACAATGATACAAAGATTTGCAGACTGCATTTATCTGAATAGGTTTTGTAAATGTCATGCAGTATTAACTTAGCCTTATTGCTGTGGAAGACTACTCTAATTTTTATTTGGCACTAGATAATGAATAAAGAAAGCTCCTACCAGTCAGTTCTTTCTCAATTCTGCGCTTTTATTCTTATTACTACAAAGAGGAGGTCAAATTCGTTATCATCAAAATACAGCATAACTAACTTGAGAAAACACTGCTTAAAGCCTCACAGATCGCATTCTAATATCACATCACAAGAGGCCTATATAATGCAGTTTTATATAATTGTATGCAATTTAGCCTTTTATTCTCTGCATATGGTCAAATGACTAACGTAGAACTACTGCACATGAAAAATAAACTAGAATAAATCATGCAAGCAGATGAGCATAGCGTAATATTCTACTTTTCATCATCATTCAGGGATGGGATGAGAGGGGCATCATGACCTATTCATTTGAGGCTTTGCTTCTTGAGTCATGGCATCTCCACTACTATCATGATGACATCTGTAGTTATAGTTAAGATACACTTTCCATTGAAAATGCATTTTTTTGTTTTCTTAATAACGTTGGTACAGTTCAACAAATCTGCACACAACTTTCCACACAAAACAAAAAAAGTAAATCCACTTTGGATTGTTAATGGGAGATTTGGGGGTGGGGATTTCCAAAAGTGACATTTCCCATTTTGATAACCAGCATTCTTTGCTCAGTCACTTTTTGGAATAAATTTGTTCCGTAGTCTTGGTGGAGAAATTGTCAAATATGTCGAAGGTTCAGCATGAAGAGTTTAAACGCGATAGATATTATGTAGGGTGTTTAGAGAGAATATCGGAAACCAAAATATTGTGGGACAAAATATAATTTCAAGAATATCTAGGACAAAAATATCATGAAGGTAAGTTACATATAAATCCACATATAAGTACCTTGACGATATATATGCCTTCAAAGTACGTAGATGTGGAGTTAAAAATAGTAAATCTATACTTACCTAATTCCAATTAGTTTCTTGATATTTTGGTTCTCGATATTTTGGACACAATATTCTGTCCACACAATATTTTTATTTCAGATAGTCTGGCAGTGAACCAATGTCTCGACGGTTAATTTGCAGATTTCCATGAACCCAGTTACACCAAGATGCATAAATAAAACAAAATACTGAAATCCCATTGGATGAAGAAGCTTTTGCTCCAGTTGTCCATTTTGGTTCCACAAACACAAAGCCAGGTTTGCGGAACTGAAGCTATCTAATTGGCTGACCACAACAGCAAGAAAAATGTGGCGGCCAGCATTACAGGATGTGGGGATTAGGACCCAGTGTTGTGATATAAGTGTAAAAATAGCATATCTGTGGGTAGAGTAAGTAAGGCCCATGTGGGGACCACATGGAACCCCCGCCTCATATTTAAATTATGAAAAACAAATTCCGATGTTCCATGGGGTTCAAAGATTCCAACGCTGTATTGATGGTCCTGAGCATGGCCCCTGAGATCCGCAGATTCTAACTGAACACTGGTCCAAGGACCTATTAATTTGGTATAAGGATCCATTAATCCACACAAGAAAGCCGGACTCAAGGTCAGGCTCTGTAGGCAACCTATGTAAGCAGTGGGGGTTGGCTGCCAGTGAATAGTTGGGCGCAGTGCCTGGCCAAAGGGCAGGTCAGCTGTGTGCAGCAGGAGTTCAGTGCAGAACATAGACACTGGAGAAGAGGTAGGCGCAGGGTCTGGCTGGAGGGCAGACTGGCCATGTACACCAGGGGTTGGCTGTGAGAGGTGGGTTGGGAGCAGGACCAAGTTGGAAGCCACCAATTTTGGCTGGGCACGGCCAAATTATGTGCACTTCAGGTATTGGCTGCCCATTGAGTCCTGTCAGTTGTGTGGTCCATAGCTAGCCATTACCTACTACACATCCACTTACTTTCTCACTCAGCTAATGTCTTTCTCACATACTTCTTTCCACTCACTTCCTTACTTTCATACACTCAACTCTTTTATTAACTCTTCTCTCCTCCTATCCATCATTTTCACTCTAACTTGATCTCACTCGCATACAAAGCAATTTTCTTTTGTAACTATCCAAGGTGGTTCTGCAAAGAACCTTTTTTTAATTTTTTTTTGTATTTTTACTTTTTTGGGGAATTAACATGAAAGAGGTGAAAGACAAAAGACCATGGATTCTGGTGGCAACCTGGAATCCCTCAGTCTGAACATCTTCCTTATTTCCTCCTGCCATTTCTTCTGGATTTCTCCTCTCTTTCTAGCCACCAGAAAAGTGGAAAGTTTTGTTTCCCTTAAAAAATATAAGTAAAGCAAAAACACTATACAATCTCCTTTGCTGAACAGCCACTCTAAGGAATGTAATGGTCTGTGCAAAGAAGTCCTGAACTATTTAAATGGGGTTCAAATAAAATATCTATTATGGTCCACAGTAATGTGCAAATCCTCTGTGGATGCTCAAAAATGGGCTACAAGTCCCTGGTATTAAAAATCACACAAGGTTAAAACCATTAAAAAAATGAAATTTAATTCTACATCAGTGACTTTATTTGTACATGGATAACCCTTACTATCATACAGCTTATACAATTTGTGTTCATACCAAACAACTTAAAAAATTAAGAGGGTCGTAGTATTCGTTTTTAGATTTATGGTACAGATTATGGATGTCCTGCCCCTGCGATTTCACAAGAGTCATGAATCCCAAACCAGTATCACAAACCCTAAATAGCAAAAAAGTGCAGAAATTAAACACAAGCTGACTCGGTTGTTGTACTTACATTACACTTGATTTCAAACAACATCTCAGAGTAGGTAAAAGATTACGAGGTTTGCGGTACTAATCATCATTACAGGGATATTCAGAGCAGAAGTCTTACCTTCTGGCATCAGCAGCAACTGCAAAACACAGCAGGTACATAAACAAAAAAGGTAGACATACGAATGGTTGTAAACAAGAAATCCTTCACACCTTTAATAAAAAAAAAAAAAAACTAGGACTGTAACCTTCCTCTGCCACCATTTTGAATTGTATTTGCAGAAAAGCACATCTGCTACAGATGAATGCTGCACCCTTCACTTTGACACTACGTATCAGTTACAAAGCAGCCATAGTCAAGACAGCACTACTCAGTTGAGGGCCTATGTTCTACAGGCGTGGTTGTCGAAAAGAGGCAACTACATAAAAAAGCTGCTGCTCATGCACCACATGAGTCTTTGGAATCCTAGCTTTTTCACCAAATCTAGGGGTGAAGAAAAAGTAAATGCAAGAAAGGTGACCTGTACCCTCTGTGATCAAGTTTCACAAAGAAGACACCCTGAAATATATTATTTTGCCGCTTCAGGGATGATAAAATGTCACAATGCAATGTGACCCTCATCAGAATTTTCAAGAGCAGATTACCAAAGGCAGCAGCAAAGGGGTTTCAAGAAAAGGACGTGGCTACGAAAAATGGGACAAGTATGAAGAAGTGTCTGACCCCAGATTCCAATTTGCAACATATTGCATAAAGTGTAAAAAAGTAACCTGCTCCAGAGAGTAGAATGTGCGCATCATCTAATCACTCCTTAATTGGTAATTCAAAAATCACCAAACTTATTTTTTGCCAGCATTAGTGACTCAGTTTCACAATAAGAAAAACAATCAATAAAGTGAAAGTGAAAACTTAAAAAAATATATATATAAAAAGGCAGTTTAAAGCCTCAAAAAAGCATACTTGGAAAATGGTTCAAACCGAGTGTTACTTTAACAAATAGGGGACAGGTCCTTGCCAGAGGACAGGAACTGTAGCCAAAACCCTAAACGCACAGTCAAATGGCATGCAAAGCAAGGGATGGTCGCCCACAAAGGGTTGGATGCAGGACCTAGCCGTAGACCAAACACTGTGGCAGACCCCTGCAGTGCAAAGTCAAAGTCCATGTGCAGTCGAGGTGGGCCATAAATAGGAAATTAGATTCAAGAAATTCTTTGATGCGACATTTAATTTAAAAACATTTTTTTTTAAATATCTTAAATTTACTGAAATACAATATTTAAAGTGAAGTTTTGGTTGATTTTGATTTTAAATACCTAACATTCATATAAAACAAATCAGAAATTTACAGAAAAAATACAAAAACTGAAGGTGCAGCAATGGCTACAAAACAAAAACAAAAAAACACAGAAACCTTCATCTGTGGCGGAATGTGCATGCCAAGGATTTCACTGCAATACTTTCAAGACTTTCTATACTGGGTAAGAGAACCTACTCTTTTAGTACCACTTGCATGTTGTGCATTGTGTGTGATATATGATGTGTTCAAGTAGATAGGGGTGTTTCAGGGAGAAGTTAATGGGTAATAAATGAGAGAAGGTGGTCAAGGAAAATTGAGTGATACATTTTCATAGCAAAAAGTGCAGTTGTGGTAAATAGTGCAATATGAGCATTAGCAATGGAACTACAAATTGCATAAAAACATGTCAAGAAACATTCAGTAAGTGTCGGGGTATGGGAATTCACATATGGTGTTTTGAAACTAAAGACTGTACTGAAGTGATTTTGTAAACTGGATAACGTCACACGTGTATTAACTGTAGACATGGTTTTCAAAGACAATGTAAAGGAACACTTAGGTAAACATGATTACATTTTACCAGAAATAAAGTGTATGGGAGTGCGTCAGTTAAACATCTGCAGAGACATGACCAGCCCTGGGAACAGACATGGCCTAGCAAGGTGCTAAGAGGAATATTATTAAGCAGCTGGGAAGTGAAACAATAATGAGTGATTATGTATGAAATATCGTAGTCGGTGGTTACTATGCAGAAAAGTACTAAGCACTATAGCAAGAACATAGTTCGTGTGGAGGGGGCGCGGGAGCAGGAGGCGGGGTTGGGCGGGGCCAGGCTCACGCTCTCCCGGGCAGCACACATGAAAGGCCAGAGGGGAGCGCGGACGCGCAGCGGCAAAACCGGCTAAGAGGTAGCTGGGGACTAGCGATTTTTTATCTTTTAACTGATTTAACTTAGGAGGCAGATATTTTATACCTTGATTTTAAATACTTTTATCCTCACCTGCACTGATTGGCATTTGCACTTTAACTCCCGACGCCCTCCGGTCCACTGCGGTTTCCGTTTGTGTGGAGGGGGCGCAGGAGGCGGGGTTGGGCGGGGCCAGGCTCACGCTCTTCCAGGCAGCACACATGAAAGGCCAGAGGGGAGCGCGGACGCACCGCTGGCGCGCCCAAGGCAAGCCCGTCTGAGCCCGTCCGCGCCCGATCGGGACCAGGGACCAGGGGGCCAGTACCCCTGCCTCCCGGATAACCAAAACACACACATATACCTTTTCACAACTTAGAGAGCTAAGGGACTTAAGCAAAAGAGACTGCCTCCATGCTCTGTCCCTAGTCAATGGGGACTCCTCGTGCAGAAAATGCCCTTATATTTTGGAAACTACCTTGGGAAATCATAGAGAGGGCCCTGCTTCTATAACTTACAAAATGTTTGCCCTTAATTGTAGGTCTCTCCCTAAACACACAGGGAGCTAAATATGCTCGAGGACATTAATCCGGACGTCCTATTTCTAACTGAAACATGGACGCATAAGGACTCAGCCCATGATGTGGTCTGTACTTTACCCTCAGGCTATAATATCCAGCGCAAAGACCACGTGGGGGAAAAAAAGGAGGTGGCATTGCCATAATTTACAAAGATCTCTTCAAATGTCGAGTCAAACCCAACTCAGTACTTAACTGTGAGAGTCTACTCTTTTCCATTTCACTCTCAGCAACACTGATCTTTTCTGGGATCCTTATGTATCGACCGCCGGGGCCAGTGGGCCATTTTCTTAGCTCATTGCCAGAAATTGCGGCTTCGCTGGCTAAGTCCTCCAGTAATTTTACGCTGATAGGAGATTTCAACTTACATTTTGAGGACCCTAGTAAAAGCGAGGCATCTGAGCTTACAGAAGATCTTGCTGCAAAACAACTCATACAAAAAGTCATAGGGCCTACGCATACAAAAGGTCACACCTTAGACCCTGTGTTTACTAATATCATGGAGCTGACGGTGGAAACTCCTATTGCCCTACCATGGTCTGATCACTTAATGATCGCATTTTCTTTAAAATCACTAACCCATTGTGCACCCAAGGAACACAGCTCTACGAAAGCCCGCCCGTGGTCCAAACTTTCCGCTGAGGCATGGTCGACAGAGCTCAAAAACTCAAAACCCACTCTTGACCCAGATATTACATTATCATCCAAAACTTTTAATCTTTGGTTGGAATCTTCACTGGATAGAGTCATTCCTGTTAAAAACTTCAATCGTAGGATGAGAGAAAATACTTCTCCTTGGTACTCACCTAAGCTCAGACTGCTTAAACAGACATGTAAACAGTTAGAGAGGAAATGGAGGAAGGACTTTAGTGAAATCAGTAAAACAATATACAGAGATTCCATAAAACACTATCAGGCTGAAATCAAAAGGGCACAGGCACTCTACTGTGAGGCAAAAATCAAGGCAGCAGCAAACGCACCTAAAGAAATCTTTCGGATTACTAAGACTCTTTTGGAGTCTGCTCCCCTGGACACTTCCTCAAGCACAACCACTGGTCAATGTAATGAACTGGAGGGTTATTTTCAGGGAAAAATACAATCCATTTATAGTACTCTCCCTGTCTCCTCAGGGCCCAGTGATCTCGTCACCCCTTTGACTGTAGTGACTGGTCAGGATGGGTCCAATCCAATGAGCATGGGGGAAGGAGCCATTCCCACCCTGGAGGAATTTCCTCTTTTGGATATGGAGACTGACATCTTCACCCAAATAAAATCAGGCTCTCCTTTAGATCCTGCCCCCCCTCATATTGTATCCAAGGTAAAAGACATGGTATTACCAGTCATCCAGGAGGTGCTAAACCTCTCCATTTCTAATGGACTCATGCCACCGGCTTGGAAGCACGCCATGGCAAAAGCACTGCTGAGAGAAAAAAACTTGGACCATGAAGTACTGAGCAACTACCGTCCTATATACCCGCTACCCATGCTTAGTAAGATCTTGGAAAAACATAAATTCTACCTTGTCATCCTTTCTAGAAACCCATGAGCTTTTACATCACTCTCAGATGGGCTTTCGCCCACAACACGGTACAGAATCCGCATTAACGGCTGCAGTCGAGGAAGCAAGGAGGATAGTGGATCAGGGAGGAGTAGCGGCCATCATCCTCCTGGATCTTAGCGCGGCCTTTGATACAGTCAATTTCAATGTTCTCATTGAAAGGCTAAGAAGAGCCGGGGTAGCAGGAGGAGCCTTCTCTTGGATTCAATCTTTCCTTAATGGCAGGACTTTTCAGGTCTTTGCGGGGGATTCCACCTCCGAGCTTCTACCTCTTAACTACGCTTTTCAACATATATATGAGGCCACTGGCCGAGGTCATCCAGCTGTTTGGGATTAAAGTAGTCCCCTACGAGGATGACACCCAGCTGGTGGTATCTCTAAACCATCTGTGGACTGATCCTTCAAACCTGGAACTCTGCCTGGAAAAGGTTGCCACGTGGATGCAACATTCATGTCTCAAACTCAACTGAGACAAAACAGAAATCATGTACCTAGGCAATACGGCCAAGTTAGTCCCCACACTGTCCTGGCCCCCTTGCCTGGGCGCCCCCCCAGTCCCGAAGGCCAAAATAAAGAGCCTTGGTGTGTGGCTGGATAAATCTCTCAAACTTGACCAGCAAGCAGTGGCAGTGTCAGGGGTTTGTCACGGCATCCTCAGAATGCTGCGGAAAGTCCTCCCCCTACTGCCCATAGAGGTAAGGAGAGTCGTGGTCCAGGCCCTGATTCTTTCGCGCCTGGACTACTGTAACTCACTGTATTTGGGAGCTCCAAAATCTACTCTAAGGAGGCTTCAGGTGGCGCAGAATTGTGCTGCGCAACTCTTGACTGGCTGTTGTAGAACGCAGACGGCCAGGCCCAGTCTGAAAACCCTACAATGGTTGCCGATCGAGGAGAGGATTTCCTTCAAGGCCTTATGTACTGCTCACAAGACTTTTATGGGCACAGGCCCTCGCATCAACGAGTCTCTGATCACCGCGTACCTTCCTAAGAAGTCTCTCCGCTCGGTGAATTTAAACTTAGCCAGCATCCCTAAAATTAATAGGATGCGTAGCGGAGGTTGCTCCTTTTCGTACAACATAGCCAGATTGTGGAATACCCTCCCTCTCAATCTGTGGCTAGAAACTTCCCACCTTACCTTCCGGAAGTGTCTTAAAACGTGGCTATTCCAGAAGAGTAATTGCTAGCCACCTATTTTAACCTGTTCTGCCGCTAGCGCTGGGATGCCTTAGGGTAGCCATGCGCTCAACAAATGCTAATTAATAATAATACTAACATTAACCATGGTACTATAACTTCCACACAGAATGACAGAATATTTAGACAAACAGCCAGTTTATAGCTATCTAGTGTAACACTGTATTGGGAGTGCCATGCACTAGCATAAATCCAAGGGACTATCTCCCAAGTATCACACTTCCAGTACACATTACCCTGAACACAATTGCAAGAGCAAATACTACACTACACTGGCCCTGATCTGAAAAATACCCACCCCTTCTCGCCAATACAATATACCATCATTCCCTCCTCTCCTCATTCAAGAACTGTTATACTAGAGTGAATAGCTTGGATTCCCCTTTGGTCTGATGGAGTGAGTAAAACCCCTTGAATACAGGTAAAGTTACAGCACTGTACAATCTACAAAAGTACAAATCAAATCACATACTAGAAAGTTCACACTGGAAGAATCAGACTTACCACGTCTTCCTTCAAACTCCTCTGGATGGTTCGGAAGTAACAAGGCTTGATATTCACTAAACAATATTTCACCCAAACTGTCTTCATTGCTTAAGTCACCTGTCACTTAGAAGGCCCATATCACCCGTATAAACAAATGGACAAAGAGCATAACAAACCATGCCTTCAAGACATGACTCCCAAAACCCCTTATTCATTCTCTCGCTGAACGTCAATGGGCTTTGAAATTCTATCAATCTAAAAATGTCCTACAGTGCTTGAAAAATTAAAAGAGCAGACATTCCGATATAACAGAAATGTTCTCTCTCGCTGTCTCTCGGTATGTAGGTATGTATGTACGTATGTAGGTATGTATGTATGTATGCCGGGATCTCGATACAGATTGCAGGAGGAAAACCACCCTGAATGCACATTCGGGCATAAAAAGAGGAGAACTATAATTCTGTTACATCAGCCTAAATCATGGGGAGGACAGGTGGAGAGGTGTGGTGCAGCGGCCAGGGCAGCTAACTTCGGAGCACAGGGTTCACGGTTCGATCCCCGGCTCCGGCGGCAGCTCAGCTCAGCACCATGTGACTCTGGGCAAAAGCTCACTTAATTTCCACGACGGCCCCCAGCGCCTTGAGACCCGTAAGGGTGAGTAGTTCGCGCTTTACAAATACGGATTTACAAATACGGATTTACAGGCAAAGCATCCTGCTCCACATGACGTCATCGGCGTCGGTTAGGACGTCGCGGTACCTATATAGGCGCCACCCAGGCCTGCGGACGTCAGTACTTTTCGCTTTTTCCACGCCATAAGCGCAGTGCCACGAAGTAACTGACGTAGTCGTGTGCAAAACTAGTGCCCTGAAAAGGAGAGTAACCCTAGCCCAAATCAGTCTGCAATGCGGGGAAGGATGGTTGGGACTGTAAGGAATCTACAGCTAGATAGAGTCTCTACCAGATAATGCGTTACTGAAAGTAAGTAACTTGTTCATCGGATAGAGACTTCTAGCTGCAGATTCCTTACCTTTGAATTAGATACCGAAGCCATACCATCCAGGCGGTGGGTTGCGGACCAATACCTTACACTAGGAATTCCTGCAGGACCGAACGTGCAAAATGCCTGTCCCTACGGACAGTGCTTAGCAAAGATGACCACGTTGCCACCTGACAGATGGTAAAGACTGGGATACCCCTAGCCAATGCTGTAGTCGCAGCCTTTCCCCTCGTGGAATGGGCCCTTCATCCCTCAGGGGGCTGCTTCTTAGCCAGGGCATAGATTATATTAATGAAGAGAACGACCCAGCGAGAGATGGTCCTTTTCTACACTGCCAGCCCCTTCTTAGCTCCCACGTACCCCACAAAGAGTTGGAAGTCTTTTGAGCAGTCAAGGTAGAATGACGATGCTCTTTTTGGGTTCAGGCGGTGGAGACGCTCTGTAGTGTAGCTCCTATTTCCCTAATAGGCTCTGCGCATTGGAATAATATATCCTATAGGTTTGACATAGGACTAAGGTCGGTATGTCCCTATCGAGTATATTTAACTTAATTACTTGTGCCAGCTAGCTCAGAGGCCACTAGAAACTTCTTGACGACAAGAAGGGAGTAGTTTCTGGCAGCAGCAAAACATGACCACTGTGTTTCCCTTACAGAATCAGGATGTGTCCCAGAGTCGTAGAAACAATAGATAAACTATTTCACTCAGCTCAGTCGTGCATGGTTCAGTTATTCTCAAAGTTACACAGAAATAACAGACGGGCGTTCAATAAAAAGGTTTATTGAACAGTCTTGTTTCTGTTGTAAGTTAGATGTGCTGTTACCATCACAAGACAATATGCGAGATAAATAATGTACAGAGTGAGCAGTAGAAATAAATAATACTGCGTTAGCATTATCTTTTTAGCATATATGCATTTACATAAAATGACAGCCTAAAAATGCGAGTACTCATACGATGCGTTTCTAGCCTAGTTCTACCCCAGTGTTCCTAACCTATCCTAGGTGTAGGGAGAAGTAGAAGTAGGTGATGTATTCCTGACTAGAGTATACTAAGAGTATGTTACGCCTAGTATGCCAAGAGTCTAATATGCCAAGAGTCCCTCTAGGTTCTAGTCTGCTCCATACCTGAAGAATGAGAGGTAGGAATCTCTTTCCGGACTCGAACTCCAACACCCCGCAAGGGAAGTTAGATCACTGGAAGCTGGACTCTCTGCGTGCAGGAATGACAGCGTCTTCTCAGTGCGTCCGGCCGGGAATCGGGCTCCTCTGAAGTCGAGGTCTCCTCTGATTTACAGGGGTTTGGGAAGGTATATTTATACCTGAAAATGTTAGCATTGACGTGAGTTGGGCAGCGAAAGACGTCATGAATGAACCCCTAAGGAATAATGGTTCATGCATAATATATGAGTCCTTGAAGAAATCAATAGTCCTGGGCAAGGGAAACTCCCGCAGCCTAAGGGTCTGTTTTTTTCATGGACTCGTTGAGACGCTAGGGTGGACGGATGCCGGAATCCATGCCTGTATTTGGAGTGCATGGTTTATGCCTAAATAAGGTCAGGGATTTTATGCCTATATAAGGGCAAGGCGAATTGTGCCTATATAAGGACATGATTCTAGAAAAGCCCGTTTATGGACACCCTATAAAGTATACAACACCCACTCCTCTTTCGTGTATACGACACTACTAAAATGCTAAAACATTTAAAATGCTAAACATTTAGAATGGAGTACCGCATATTAAAACATATCCTAAAAAGCATTAAAAGACATATTTAAAAATGCAAAGGTTTCTGTACATCAGTAAGCAATGCTTATCAGTTCCTGCATAAATTTGGAAATAAATGCAATCGGAATGCAATATAAAAGCAATATTTACATATGACGAAAATGATCGATAAGTTTGTTCAAAATCAAAGTCATTGCCTGTCATGAAAATTAAATGAACTGTTCTTAGACACACAAGATGACTAAGTGTCCCTGGAAGTACTGCCAAGTCTGTATTATAAGGCTAGTTCTACTTTAAGCAGATTGAAGTGCCATTTTCGTTCAAAAAATGGGACAAAAAGTTCAAATTTGGTAGAGTTCCAAGTCTTTGAAAAATGAAGGCCAAATTGTTGCTGTCTCTCTGGAACATAGTATGCCGAATCAGAGTCAGTTTACGGGTCTGGTGTAAACTTGAGATCATCTATTTCAATAGACAAAACATCATCCACTGTCGTTGGTGTAAGTTGGAACACCTCGTGTAAGAGATTGATCGCACAAAGATGGGAAGCATCGCTCGCAGCATAGGTCGCCGCAGCAATGTGCGCGTCCGTTGTTACCTGTGTGCCTGGAGTGGTTTCTCGTACCTCAGCAGCAGCAGGAGGCGACTGAGATCTCAATGAATGCTGACATCAGGATAGGGAGCCTCTGGGGACAACACAGAGCATGGGCCGTTATCGGGACCAGCAAAGTATCGACGTCCTTTGGCGCAGCTGATGGATATGTTAGACAAGCGTCCAACACGCATTCTTCACCGCATAGCAGGCAGCGTAGAACAGGTAAGATGCAATCTTGCCAGATTGGTCTGAATGACAGGAACCACGTGGTATTAAGGTCCCGTAGACGAGTCATGCCCAATAGCTGTACTATTCGCTCACGGCACTTTCTTTCAAGGAGTGCTTTCTCCATTTCGCTCGGAGTGATGTCGGCGAATAGGCTGGCCATAGCGCAATAGCAGAAAGATGAATAGAATTCCGGCAACAAGTGCGAGAATTAATGGTATGCCACCAAACACCGAATGTGCAAAGTTGGGGATGATTCCAACTATTGCCTGGAAAGGTGCTAACAGACCGGAGCAAATGCTCTTAAATACATGTACAATTCCGGTCGTATCTGACATGTTAAAGAGACGTGATACCATTTCTACGAAATGTATAGGGCAGTTTGTATGTATTAAAGTCTGTATCTCAGCCGAAGTCCTTGCTACTTGTAGATCATAGGTTTCTTTGGCTGAGGTCAAAGGCACTGTTTGCTGTAAAAGCATGGCTTTCATTCTGCTCAAAGTATCAAATCTTATAAAAGAGACGTTCAGCGAAGGCCATAGCGGCGACTCCCTGACTGTCTATTGGGGGAAACAATGCTTGCATACAGCAAGTGACCCTGGAGTTGACAGTTACTAAATATGGGATGCCTGGCAACATTCCACAGCAACTCTGATCATTCAACATGAGGTAACTCCCATTAGAAAGTTGTCCAAACGTTGGATTAATCACAGCAGCTGGTGTACCCCGCTGATGGCAAGACAAGTTTGCCACAGAACCATTACAAGTCCCGTGTAAAGAAATGTCCTGACATATGAGTGAACCGGTCAGTGCATGTTTACAGTTAGTACCGCTAAGAAACACTTCACGATCCCCACTCCAACATCTATGTGTATACGGTAAATCCCAAGACGTCTTAATGTATTCCTTACCCAACCTTTCATATTTGCCTGCTTGCATTTGTCTGAGGCAATACTGAAACTGAAAAGTTGTCACAGGTAATGTTATTTTGCCATGAATAACCCATTCTGTAGCTGGTTTTTCTGCCACTGTGAATGGTAACTTTTCCAGTTTTTCAATGCTCAGCACTGTATACCTTGCTCCTCTTTGTGCCAATTCGATCTGTTTATCAGTGAGATTGTATTCTGCAAACAGAGACGACGTGTTGATGAAACGCCAAGGCACATAGCCCGCTCGCAAAGATTGCAGCGTCCATGTCAATGACACTATAGAACGTAATTGGGATTGACCTTGTTGTAACATAGCCAAATCTTGTTCTAGAATGTCGATAGCAGAGGATACAATGCCATCCAATGAATAAATTCTGGAGGACAAAGTTGTTAACCCATTGTCGACCACAGAGAGTGTTTTCTCTAAATTAATACGATCAAGTTCACGTATTCGTTCTGCGGCCTCTATCTGTGACACTTTCCATGCTTCATTATAAGCAGCATAAATGCCGGCATATATGAAACGTTTTTGACGCGGTTTTCTTGGTCCAAGCAAGAATTCCCTAAGATCAGCGTCTCCTGTAAGTAAGGATAAGTGTTGTTTCACATCCTGTAGTGTAGATTTATGCAGCCAATCGAGGCATAATTTTCCTACACTGTATGATGTTACTACCCCCGGATGTTGTCTTTGGACATATCTTGGGTCTGGCCTATGAATAGTAAAGCCCTGAGTTTTGTTCAAGAACCTTTCCTGACAGCTGTTTGTGTCTGTGGGCCAGATCAACCATTTTTTCCAATTTGGATGAGTTCTGTTAAGTTGTAGCATATTGTCAACTGTCACCACTGCCTTTGTATTATTTTCACTGGCAGGTGTTGGCACAGAAGGTATTTTCATTTCTTTGATCTTGGCTAATCCAAGACAAGATGTTTGTTGGACGGTTTCATTCAAAAACAGTATTTGTTCAGGGATGATACAGGCTCTAAATCAAGCTTCTATACCCTGTACTTGCCAATCTTTACTACCCCAGACAGTTTTTGTCTCAATTGTGTCTTTCCATAAGTCGAAACCCTGTGTAGACAGTTGGGCAATAAATGCTTCAGAATAAATCTGTTTCGTATTTGTTAACATAATTTTCAGTCCCGTTTTGTTTACTTTTTATAGTAAAACGTTTCTGGGTCAGATGTATTGTAACCTGAAAAATATGGAAACTTACTAGCAAAAATTTTTGAACTACCTTGTGGCGGTGTAGGACAATGTTCCCATTGGTTAAACAAACACATTTCTTGGATATGCAGTTTTGTGCAAATAATGATGACCATAGTGGTTATAACAATACAGTTCTTCATAGTCTGATGAACCTTCTAAATATTCATTTTTAGAAAATGCAGCAGATTTTTCTAGATCAAACATTATGTCAGTCACAGTGTCAAAGTCCCAATCATCTGAATAGGTACTGGACGTAATTAAATCACTTAGTGAAATTTTAAACAAATGTGGAATGTTCAATTGTTCACTCGGGCCGAAGATTTCATAATCTGTTTTGTCCCACACTATACCATCCTGTATAGGAACAGCTGTGATGTTCACTGATGACAAGTCTCTTGCTTCACGATGGGAAGATTTATGAGGTTTCAAAAGTACATTCACGTCTTTTTCTTCACTGTTCACATGGATGTATCTGCCACTTATAAGCATGCTTACAGTTGTTACCAAAGCTAGCCAGAGCAGAAAAACAAAAAGTCCAGATGTAATCCAGAGTTCAATCCATGGAGAAACCAGATAAGTCTTTTTCAGAAAGTGAATACAGTCTTGTACTTGCTGCTTGAGTTTGAATGATGCTGGCGTCGTTTCAGGTTCACTTGGATCTTCTGAGAACGTATCAAAGTCAATGAAATAGCCAGAAGCAGTTCTGTCAATTGTTGGAATTGCATCAGGATTTGTTAAAATCACAGGAGACAGTTCTTCACGTGTCACGTTGGTGTAGACAGGTGCATTTGGACGAACTGTTATTTGGTTGTCAAGAGGGATGAGTTCCATAGCTTGGTTGCTTAGTCCTTCATTTGTTACAGCTGAATTCTCGATTGTGAGCAGTCTTTCAGTCTGAACCTCTTGAATAGTAGCGAGAGGAGTGAGTCTGCTACTAGGTCGGAGTCCACGAGGCCTACTGCTTAGTATTGGCCACATGTTGTGGTTTGATGAGGTCGATGGACACAAATCTTTTCTCCTTTCTTCCAGCAAGGGGCGGCAGAAGTACTGTTCTTGTTCCTTGAACTGCTAGAACTGGTTGTCTGTAAGAAGGTCCAAATTCCTTCTTGTCCGCAATTTTTTTCTCGGACTAGATCCCCGACTTTTGGAATCCAGACAGGCCTTGCTGGGACCGCCGATATTTCCCCAGTGGTGGTTGGCTGTAGGGAGGCGTTGCTTTGTTTCGTTCTTAATTTGTTAAGCTCCTGTAAAACAGCCAAACGATCTTTGATATTAAATGCTTTATTTTCCACCACTGTGCCTACGTGTTCCATGCCTGGAACCCACATTCTTGTCCCAAATAGGACTTCATATGGAGTGACCCCCCCTAGAGAACTTCTTGGCAGATTGTTGAGAGCGCGCTGTACGCTATTGAGGTGTTTGACCCACCCATCACCCGAACCTAATACCCTAGCTGTTATAGACTGCTTTATGTCCCGGTTTTTCCTTTCCACAACAGAATTTCCCTCAGGATGGAATGGAGAGGAGTACCGCAATGCAACGTCCAGACTGGCCATGGCCTCCTTGTAAGCCCTAGAGCTAAACGCAGGACCCTAGTCAGAATGTAGCGTGCCTATTGCGTATGTGCCGATAAAGACTCGCATCTTCCTTAGAGGGATGCAGGGGAGCAAAGAAGTTGGGCAGCGTGATGGATTGACCCAGATTGAATGGGGTCACAACCTTTGGCAAGAATGATGCACGGATGCGAAGCACCACTTTGTCTGGCAAAGACACATTGTAAGGAGGTGTGAAAGCTAACGCGTGTAACTCACTCGCTCTCTACCGGGCACACCTGGGCTGAAACAGGTCCCCCAGCCATGTTTTAGAATAGATGCGATAGAACAGTAGCTCTTCTATCACTGCACCAACACCTTGTTTTTACCTTTACCCCATCCTCGACACAATAAATCCAAGATCGACAGATGGAGGTAATTTTAATGACACTGCACTCATACCCTCAAGTTCTCTAATCACTACTGTAAATACCAGTCGGGCTTCCTCCAGGTGGAGGAAAGCATAACCAAGGCCCTATGATACTTTTCACGTAACCAAATCTGCGGAGAAACAAGATATACTGCACCCACGGTTATTTCGTGAATGAGGGTTTCTTAAGGCGACCAGAACTCCGGAAAAATACAGGACAAGTGATTAATTCCCCTTTGATTATACCTCTATTGGCCGGAAGCAGAATGAATCACAGCTTCTCTCGCCCTCATTTCTATCACAACAGTAGAGGTATGGGCAGAAAGGCATACAGCAGGCCTGAGCTCCACTCACGACGAAAGGAGTCGCTGAGCGATAGCCATTATGGAAACTCCAACGCGCATAGCCGACACTGCACGTTCTTTTTGGAGGCTAACAAATCTAACCAAGGTTCTCCCCACTGTTGAAAGAGACCTTGCACCAACTCTGACTGGGGACGCCATTCGTGATCCTCTAGGCATTGACGGCGGAGTTCGTCCGCCCTGGCGTTCAGAGAACCTGCCAGGTGTAGAACCACCAGGGTAATGCCCTGCTGTTACAGCCATGTCCAGAGACACAGGGCCTCTCGACAGAGTCCACAAACCCACCCCGCACTGCTGGTTGCAGTACCACATGGCGGTGGTGTTGTCTGTGAGCACCTGCACTAACTTCCACTTGAATGAGGGAGGAAATGTTTTCAATGCCAATCGAATCGCTTGAAGCTCCAACAAATTTATGTGGAGCCCAGACTCCGCGGGAGACCAGTGTTCCCTGATCTCCACCTCTCCCAGATGGCCGCCCCATCCCAGAAGTGACACATCTGTCACAACTCTGAGCTCTAGTTGGGGAAGTGAGAGGGGCATGCCATTGATCTAATCACGGTTCGTTAACCACCACTGCAGATCTCTCGCAGTTCCTTCCGAGATCTGGACCATGTCGGTGAGAGTTCCTCGATGCTGTGCCCACTGGAACTTCAGGTCCCACTGCAGAGCCAGCATATGCCACCTGGTATGCTTTACCAACAGGATGAAGGAGGCCATGAGGCCCAACAGCCTCAGAGTCAGTCTCACCGGAATCCAGAATAGAGGCTGAAACATCGGAATCATACCCTGAATATCCTGGATCCCTGCTCGGGAGGGTAGGCCCGAAACTGCACTGTGTCCAGAACAGCTCTGAAGAAAGGGAGCATCTGAGAAGGAGTCAGGTGTAACTTCGGCACGTTTATAGACAACTCCAGCAAATGCAGGAGGTTCGCTGTAGTCTGAAGGTGGGAAACGACAGGATGCCTTCAACAGCCAGACGTCGAGGTAGTGGAAGACTGAAACCCCTAACCTGCACAGGTGAGTTGCGACCACCGTCATCACCTTGGTGAACACCAGAGGGGCACTGGTAAGACCGAAGGGGAGCACGGTAAACTGAAAGTGCATGCGGCCTACCTTGAACCGCAGGTAACACCTGTGGCCCAGCAGGATGGGGATGTGAAAATATGCATCCTGCAGGTCCAACGCTACCATACAGTCTTCTTGGTCTAGGGCAGACAAGACCTGAGCGAGAGTGAGCATCTTGAACTTCTTCTTGAGGAAGAGATTGACGGTCCGAAGATCTAAAATGGGCCACAACCCTTTGTTG
The DNA here is from genome assembly GCA_963921515.1 of Calotriton arnoldi. Taxonomy (NCBI): domain Eukaryota; kingdom Metazoa; phylum Chordata; class Amphibia; order Caudata; family Salamandridae; genus Calotriton; species Calotriton arnoldi. Next base: position 2,826,678 of record CAWUFW010001083.1, on the reverse strand, counting down.
TTCTTCGGAATCAGAAAGTAGCGGGAATAACAGCCACTACCTACTTCTGAAGCCGGAACCCTTTCTATAGCTCCCTTGGCCAAGAGAGCTGTAACTTCTTCCTGAAGCAATTTCAGATCTTTTGTCAGCCGTTCCTGATTTGGCAGAATGTGAGGAGGAAAGGAAAGGCAGAGAATAGCCCTCCTGCATGATCTGCAAGACCCACTTGTCCGATGTTATGGACCACCATTGGGGAAGATGATGATGGATTCTTCCACCAACTGGAGTGGTGTGGTCTTGCAGAGTCAGACTAGGAATGAATGATGTGACTTATAAAGCGCACAAATGCCCAGAGGCGTCTTGGCGCTATAGTGACCTGGGTAGAGCTGATAAGCTCAAACAGTATTTGAAGAAATCACTAATTAAAAAGCCAAGTTTTGAGATTCCTCCTTAAAGCAGTGACTCTAAACAAGACCAGAGCAATAACCACCGCCTTCAGTAGGTCAGCCGGAATAAATACAATTTTTTTTTTTTACAATTCTAAGCCAATGAAAGGCGGAGGACGTAACCGCATTGACTTGATCATAATATTTTAGCTCTTTATCCAGTAGGAACACCAAGTTTTTTTACTTTGGACGTGGGTGTTAGTGCCGTGCCCAAATCTGAGGGCCACCAGCTGGGTGACCAGATGGATGGATTATTGCCGAACTGGATGACCTCCGTTTTTGTGGAATTAAGCTTCAGGCAATTACTAGTCATCCATTTGCTTAGAGCACTCATGCAGTTGTTGACCGTGTTCCCAGAGTAAATTTCATTTTTCGCCAGAGAGACTATTATTTGTGTGTTGTCCGCATAAGATGCCAGCGACAGACAAAAGGATTTAATCAGAGGAGCGAATCGTGTAACAAAGATTAAACAAAGTAGGAGACAGGGAGGAGCCCTGAGGGACCACCCAAGGCAGGGAATAACAAGCTTAATTAAATGAGCCAAGAGATACCAGCGCCCGAGAAAAAAAGACTTTAATAAGTCTAGTGCTAGTTCTTCAATCCCCATATTCAGCAAGCGGTCGACCAGTACCTTGCGGTTGACCGTATCGAAAGCCACTGACAGGTCCAGCAGAATCAGATTTGCATTACCCCCTCCATCGAATGAGGTTCTGATTTCTTCCGTTGCTGTGACCCGGGCGGTTTCGGTACTATGATTTTCCCTAAAACCGGACTATGAATCATCTAAAAGATGATTAGTCTCAATAAAAAGAGAAAAGTTGGAGATTCAGGATCTTTTCTACTAACTTAGCTGGGTAGGGAAGTCCGGCTATGGGTCGATAACTGTCGGGATCTAGAATGTTAAGATTCGCTTTCTTTGAAAGAGGCAGCACTGAGGCGGCTTTCCAGGAGATAGGAAAAATCCCTGTGTTGAACATGGTGGATGGCACGCTATGATTTCTGGGACAAGGTGAACAATCCTAGGAGGGCAAGGGTCAAGGGGAGAACCTGCTTTAATCTTCGAGATAAGTTCAGCAATCTGTGCCACTGAGGGAGTCACAAACTGTCCGAACATGGCTGACTTAGAATTTGGTCCTATGGACTTATTCATGGAGCAATTGCTAATAAAGTTTTTAAAAATATTCAGAACTTTTTCCTGAAAGGAACACTAGAGAATCACAAAATTCTTAGTTGAGGATTGCTAGATAAGACCCCATCGGGGTGATAAGTTTTTTATCATTTGAAAGAGGGTTTTAGGAGCATTATTAGCGAAATTTATTTGTGATGTATAATATTTAGATTGATTTGAGTTCTTGGAAGCTGTGGCCGACGACTTCTGGCTTCCATTCCTAGGTTGGAATGAACCGCGACCACGTCCCCGCACGGTTTGGGAAGCCTGCGCAGGACGGTGGCTGGGATAGGGCTGACGCAGCTGGAAACCCCTTCTGCTGCCACGAAAGGAGCGAAAGGTAGATTGGCCATGAAGAGTAGAAGAGGGGCCCAAGGATCTGGCCGTAGCTAGAGTGTCCTTGAACTTCACTAGGGCTGAATCTGCCTTTTCCCCAAAAAGACAGGTTCCATCAAGGGGCAAGTACATCAACTTCGCCTTGACATCGCACGAGAAGCCAGCTGTCCTAAGCCAGACTTGGCGCCTCAAGGACACTGTTGTAAAAATCGATCTGCCCAGCGAATCAGTCGTATCAAGGCCGCACCTTATGGTGAATTTTGCTGAATCTCTCCCAACCTTAACTGTTTGAGAGAGCACAGCCCAGGCCTCCTACGGGACTTGTGGCAGCACTTATGCAACCGTCTGCCAAAGAGAGTGGGAGAAACAGCGCAATAAGCATGCAGTATTCACCAACCGCAATGCCAGGCTGGAGGAAGAAAACATCTTACCAAATGAATCCAGCCTCAACGGGCCCTGGGATGTAGAGGCCTGCACCACCAAACTTTCAGGGGTGGGGTGTTGGCTGAGGAACTTTGGGTCGCCCGGCGCTGGGTGATGGCGTGCAATTGTCCTATTCACAGGAGCCCCTGTGCTAGGCTTGGACCACGTGCCTAGAAGGTCATCGGTTCTTGCTTCCTTAAAGGGCAAAAGGGGTTTGGAGGGGGAAGTCCCAAGTTGAAGCACTTCAGTCAGGAGATTAGTCCTGACCTGCACGGAGGGCAGCTCTAGTCAGAGGACCCCGGCTGCCCTCAACCACAATGGCATAGGATGCCCCCTCCTCCATAGCCACAGTTGGCGGAGAGAGCATGACAATATCTGGAGAAGTGTCCAGCCTACTGGCTTCCCCAAGTTCCCCATACCAGTCCAACTGCTCTGCAGAGTCATCCTGGTGTTCCAAAGGGTCCATAGACCCCTCCCATTCCTCTCCCAAGCCCAACACATCCTTAAAGTATTCAAGCGAGAACATAGAACCCCCAAGTTCAATCCGCACCGTTATCAGCATCGAGCGACGTCGTTCCGACTCAGTGTCATCGGGGATAAGGATGGGGTTGATTTCCAGTCCGACGCAGGAGTAGGTCTCGATGGCACGACCGGCGTTGACCCGGATCAGGGATCAGATCCCTGAGGCCCCACCGGCGCCGGAGCAGACTGCGTCGAACCAGATGGGGCCTCTTCCGACTCTGCAGGGCCCAAGAGCTCACCAGAGGGGTCAGCCCACACAAATATGCGGCGCATGGCCTCGTAAAAATCTTTAATTTGAGCAGGGGTCGCTCCAGCTCCCAGAAAGGGAGGGAGGCGCGAAGCCGACCCTGGCTCTTGCTCCGCAGAACCGTGCCTAGAGCATCTGTGCTCCTTAACTCTTTCGTCGACGGATGACAACCAAGGTGAAGATAAAGTCCACTTGGACTTCTTCTTGTGCCTCTTCCCTGAATGTCCCGAAGACCTCGAGTGGGACGAAGAGGACTTTGGGAGCGGTCCCGTGACCGCTTCTTTGATTGGGACTGGAACATCCGCGGAGTCTCGCTGGATGGTGTCGACTGCCGGGCCACAAGGAGCTTCATAGCCCACTCCCGCAAGGCCTCCGAAAATTCCAAATTCGAGAAAAAGTCGAGAAAAAAAACTGTCAAAAAGTGACAGATGGGTAGCTCTTCCCCAATCGGAGCTTAACTGGCACAGAAAGAAAAGAACTGACGTCCACATGCCTGGGTGACGCCTATAAAGGGACCGCAATGTCATAACCGACGCAGATGACGTCACGCAGAGTCGACTGGAGCCACCCGACGGCACGCACAAGGGGTATTGCTCAGCAAAAATGTTTTCGGTTCCAGCCGGACGCCTGGGAAATTCAAAGGTAAGGAATCTGCAGCTAGAAGTGTATCAGATGAGGAAAAGCACACCACATATACATTATAAACTACTGCAGCAGAGATCTTAGTGAAATTAAAATGGCAACACTATGAGCAAGGAGAAAAAGCTGGAGGAATGCTCGCCCGCCAGCTTCAACAAATAAGTGCAATACCAACAATACAAAACATTGGAGGGAATACGTTTTGCTGGAAGATATGGAGGAAGCAATCTCACTTACCTACCTGTAGATACCAGGGTGGGGATAGATTCCCCAGGGAATTCTGTAAAAAAAAACAAGTCCCAAATTGCTCCCTATGTTGCACATCACCTTCAAAGAGGCAGGTGAAACTGGAATGCTGGGTCCTATTTCCAATAGTGCTATAATTACACTCATCTTTAATGCGGATAAATATTCATTGGACTGGAGCACGTCTAGATGCACATCTCTTATAAAGGTTGATGTTAAAAGCATGGCAACTATTTTGGTGAACAGAATCTTATCCACTACTCGCAGGTAGGATTTGAAACGGGTTGTTAGTCTACAATTCATTTAAGAACAGTATCACTCATTTTGTGGGAATAAGTAGCAGCCAGATGAGCTGATTGTCCTCCTCCGTGATGCTGAAAAGGCTTTCAACATGGCAGAATGGAAATACCTCTTCTGTCTCAAGATAGATTCAGGCTTGGACCGTGCTACATGTCCAAGGTCTAATTGCTGTATCATTCACCCTCAGCCCAGATTAATTGCAAAGGGTTCTTGTTAACAAAGTCATCTGTTTTGTTAACCAGTTTTCATAACGAGTCTTAATTCTGTTGCAGGATGGTTTGTATTTCTGTTTAAGTGCCAAATCTTGGGTGTACGTGCTCTTTATAAATTTATTTCAATTCCTCTTCCTATGTAAATAAAAGAGGCTGCCCTTTGTACCCCTCTGGTCTCCCTCCTTTCGGAAGAACATACAGCTATCTGGAAAACAGAAATGATAAAGGCTCTCCCCTCAAGAATAGATCAATTTAAGGCCCTTTTGTACTTGCATTATATCCTCATGATGTCAAGCCCAAGTACATCCCTACGGGCTTTGGCACTGCCGCTACATAAATTTACGGGTACAAAATTAAATTGGACAAATGTGAAGCCATGCCAATGCCTCAGAACACTACTCGTACCAGTATTGCCAACTTTCCAATAAAATGGGTGCCTAAAAGACTGATATGTGGGCCTTATTCCCTTTAGGCCCCTGCTGAGAAGAACTGACGATAACATTATGCCATTACTAAACACAATTAGATTTTGAGAAATGGTAACAATTACACCTTTCTTATGGGTAGAGCACAGGCAATAACAAGCATTTTCAATGCAATAGGTCTCGCATTTACGCGAGTTTAAGCTATTGGCATTGTAAATGACAATGCCTTTTATTTAGGTTTTAAAAATGAAAACAAAAATAAAAGGCATTGTAATTTATGACAATAGCTCAAACTCGCGTAAATGCGAGACCTATGGCATTGCAAATGCTTTTTTTTCTTATTCTTTGGCCATGCTGTACAGCATTGCTAAGTCACTGGCAAGGCCAAAAGGTCCCCAGGGTGAGAGCCATTGACTTTGCCAATTCTGATTAACAGCCTCTGCGAGCAGGAGAGGGTGTGGCTGGCCTTCGTTAGGGTGTCTGTCATAGTCCGCGTATTTTCAGCTATGATGTGAACTCTGATAAAATAACATCAGCGTTCCCAGAGGAGTGGTAAAATCGGAGGGAACATGACATTGTCATGGCAATTGGGAGCACTGCTGCAGTACATGCAGCGGCACAAGGTGAAGTTGTCTCTTTCGTTGTAAAAAGAGTGCAAGCGCGAGTTTCAACAAGTGAACAGGAAATCTCCTCTTCCGACTTGCACCCATTGAAGTGTGCAGTCCTTCGTGATACTTGCTACCTAGAGCAGATGGGGGCACTAATTTGGGCCATAGTTCTGCTGCTAAAGCTACATCTGCACTCTAGTTCCGGTGCATTGAGACGAAGAACCAATCCACATGGACAGAGTTGTTAAATGCCCTTCTGTTTATTTATGTTTGTTCGCATCTTCCAAATGCTCGCGCCGACAAATTTGATTTTTCAAGGCTCCGGAATAAGAATTAAGGTCGCAATAAGAAGCCGTATAAAACCGCATCAGCAAAGAAAGGGCGAGTGCATCCACCGTTCTAGATAAATATAAAAAAAGACAACGGTGGCCAGTAATCGCATTCTGATTTCTCAATAATGAAAAGCTCTGAAAAAAAAGTCACAAAAACCTACAAAGCAGAATGTACCAGTATATAAGCGGGTTGTGAAAATCGCCCAAAGTTTCCCTCTGCCAGGTAGCGTAGTTACCCCCATATCAATTCAAAAACTAAAAATATTTTACTGAGTGTTTGGGATTCACCAGCTAATAACGTGAGACACAGTAGAAACTAAGTGCCACTGGACGCAAAAGAGGCAGATACAGGTGCAACGTAGATGTAAAATGAAATTGCTAGGAAGCAAACAAGTTGTACGAGAAAGGGTCTATCGAACAAAAACCGAGATACAAGCATTGCAGACTATAAAATAATCCAACTACAGGCGCCAGATGATACATACAATGCAAGTCACAGGAGCAGGGGATACAGAAAGAACTTCCCACCGACACAAAAGTTACAAAATGAACCAGCTACACGCAGCTGATGAAAGGAAGGAAATCAGCTATTGGTGCCAGGAAATAAATATGCAACCAGCATCAGGTACTAAATAAGGAAATACAGAAAGGATTGTTTGAAGACAAAATGCAAAATGACCCGGCTACAAGGATGTAAAAGGAACCAAACCCCTTGAAAACAAGCGCGCGCGCCTCGTGCTGAAAGTTTAAAAAAAAAAAGTTTGAGGAGGCAGCAGGGGGAGGGGAGAGGGGAGGGGCCTGCGCCTGTTTCCCTTGCGGAGCGAGCAGGAACCATCTGTTAATTACAAACAGATGGTTTCAAAGCTCGCTCCCGCAAGAATACGCCAAACGTGCACGCGTTGCCATTCAAAGCAATGCAATGCGTGCACGTTTTTGCCTGAAAAACGGAATCGATTTCTAAAGGTCTCCTCCTATGCAGCGCATGCGCGCTGCGTAGGCGAGACCTAAAAATGGTTGTGGCCACAAAATTTAAATGCGCACTAGGGTGGCTGCCCACAATAAAACAGAAAAAAATATTAAAGTGCACTGAGTCATGCAATGGAGATTCATGCAACTGGCACTATTGTTGGCAAAACGACAAGTGGCTATAGCGTGGATGGGCACTGTGGGTCCCAATGAGCAAGGATGGGGTAGAGACGTGAAAGAATGGGCAGTAGTGGAGGAGGTCAGGTTACGTGGGTGTAGGGTAGATGAAAATGCAAAAGAAGATCTGGCGACCTGGAGGGAAGCCATAGCGGATTTCAAGGCTGCTGTGGGAGGGCAGGCTCAGGTAGACTCAGGGAGATACAACAAGACCTGGGGAGGATTTAGAAATAAGAATATAGGAGTTTGCAATACTACCCGTACTGAACACACAGTCTGTATTACTATGGGTCTTTGGGGGATGGGGAAACGTCTCTGATAACTGCACAGGATAGGGCGGGATGGCTACAAAGTTTGTTCTTTCTTCATATACACTACCATATAAAAGGGATGTATTTCAACTACTGTGAAATTGAAAAATAAATACATTCTTACAAAAAAACTGCACCGAGTCACTCAATTCTTCAAAATACTTTAGATGGGGCAGATCTAGACCAAGACTGAAAATGGGCAACCTAAGTTCACACAGAATGAGGAGGGCCACGACTGCCTCACATACCCAAGTATTCATCTATTGCGCCTAAACTATTTTAAGGTGGAAATACCAGACATGGCATCTTGGCTACTAATAAAATGTAACAAATGGGGTTCGAGTGTGACAGACACTATACAAATACTGACCTCCCAGGTCTCCGACTGACAAGCCCATAGTAATCTGACTAGAATACCCTCAAGTTTTTACAATCTTATGTTAACAATGCAGGTACATTTTCAGAACGATCTAATGCAATACCTGTGTTGGGTGATGCCTAGAACCTATTGGTCTAAGTTGATTTTTTTCCCAAGCTTCGAGGTGGAGGCTCCCTTGATGGGAGTACCTCTGGTCCCTGCCTTTGTTGGGAGTTATTTTGCCAAAATCATCCTTGTGTGAAAGCCCTTCATCCTTACTGGTGGCAAGACTGCTGCAGTCGTTGGTTTGACTGAGGCTGGTCACAAGAAGTGATCTGTGCTTCCCCCTATATTGCGGTCTATGAAAGGAGCCCTTGGTAAATGATGTTTGCAGGGCTTCCACACTTCAGCGATCTGTGGGTTTTTTTAAACAAATTTCTAGCATCATCGACCTGGGGCTAAAGAGATGCTTGCTGTCAAAGGGCAGATTAATTAGGTGTTGTTAGACCTCCAGCTTAAAGCCAGGGATATAAAGACTTGAATCACGGTGTAAGATAGAGGTGTTTATCCTCTAAATGCTGTATCTGCAGCATCTCTCACTCTGATATAATTTTCTCCCCCATTTTTCTAAATTGCTCTGGGAGGTGTTGTAACAAACCCTCCATTTCCTCCTATTTGTCCCCATCATATTGTAAGCAATGCACCAGTGGGTGGCACCCCACCGTGACTCACCTGCCTGCAACACCTATCCGTTGACTATCAGGCGGGGGGGCTTTGCCAGTAGCTTGCGCAGAAGCCAGTTTACAATGGTGTGCACTACTAAGGAATCTGGAGGAATGTGGCCCTTAATATAAGTGGGATCTGAGGGAGAAGGTTTAAACGTTCTCTCCACTAGTAACCACCCCAGTCCTGACAGGCTCCTTGCAAGTGTTTGAAGCAGGCGTAGGCATCCTTTTTAACACATGTAGGAACTGTACAAGGCATTCTAACTCGGATAATGTTTCTACCAAGAATTTGTCTTTCTCAGGGATAGCATGCATGTCTACCTTGGGGTGGGCGCTGCTTTTTGTAAGACCCCATGGTACGGGACAGTGTAATCTTGGGGAGAGGTTCTAGGTCTTGATCCCCTGGAGGGTCTAAATCATAATCCTTCCTCCCACAGGTCCTCTGTGGGATGAGGGTAGAACGGGACCTCATAATCCTCTAGTGGGGTATATGAGCTGGAGCTACACATGTCCGATAAGTATTGTGGAGACTCTGATGGAGAATGTGGATGGGGGTGACGGTGGAAGTGGAGGCAGATCAGTAGAGGAAGTGGAATGTGTGAAGGGGGCTAGTAGTTGCGTTCTTAAAATGTATGGATTGTGGCACTGGCTCCGAGATGGACTCCAGCATGTGCTCTTCCTCAGTTGAGGTTAAGCCATACTCAAGGCTGTTGTCATTGACTTGGTTTGAGGCCCTGTGGTGGGAGAGAAAAGGTGGAAGGAACATCGTACTCTTCTGGTTCTTCCAGCTTGATAACCTCTGTGCTGGGTTGGTGAGTAGGGGTGCATTGGGATTACACGTTCTCTTCTTCCTCGTTGCATTGCCAAATAAGGGACGAGTCACTTGGCTCGAAAAGACTCAATCAAAAACAACTTGTAACAACCAAGCCCAACACTAGATGGCAGCAATATACAGAGCATGTGTAACTACAGCCACACATGCTACAAACAATTAGATTGATATGTCGGGGAACTTCACAAAAAGTTGACAAATCGAACTTTAGTAACTTTTTTAAAGGTAAACAAACACTTCTAGTATAGAACCTTTTCTTAATGAAGAATGCTACAAACACATACTTTAGTATTTACTATTGACCGCATCAGTGGTACTGGAAGTAGGAGTGCTGGATGTGAGCTGCAGCACCCTTAGCTACCCTTTTTTCTTTTTTTTAAACAGACTTTATTGGGTTTCATACAAAAAAAAATATATATATAGGCCGTAATATCTCGCCCCGGCAATCATACAGTTGAGCAACAAGTTACTTAGAACAACAGCAGAGCAATACATGACCCATGAGGCAACAGTTCAGTTGGAGTTTGAGGTGCTCCTCGTGGCTAGCCGGCTCTGTGTGGGTTCTTGCAGTCAGGTCCTGCTGCAGATGCAGCCTCTGGTCCCCAAACTGCCCGCTCCTCCCCCCTTCCCTCCAACTATCCCCCTCTAACTACCCCCCTCCTTTCTCTCCCCCCCCAGGCGTGTCACATAGGTCTAGGTCAATGTTTTGAGATACCCGTACAGGGCTTGTCGGGCCTCCCCACTAGTTGGGGGTATCACTGTAGGGGAACTCGCCTCGGCAAGGTGTTCCGATGTATTCTCCCGGGGCGGTAGGCCCCTGAAATTCTGTCGCCCACAGATCACGCTGTCTCATCTGCGGGGACCCCCACAGAGGTGTCGTCTTTGCTATTATCAGGGGATTTAAGTGCTACAACCAATGCCTCCCAGGCCCTCGCCGTTTCCAACGCCTTCTCGCTCCCTGTGCGTTTCGCTATCTGCAATCTAATCACTCCTTCGCATTCAGCCCATTTAAGGAGCTCTGCTTTCCATCGCCCTATGCTTGGGCTCCCCTTCGCTTTCCCACCCTTAGCTACCCTTGTAGTTCAGATGGAGAACGAGTAATAAAAAGCACTTGTGTATTTCTCCCAGCAGCATTAGTGTTTTCACAGACTGACCAACGTTAGTCAACATCTGCCAAACTGCTGCCAACTATTTTAACAAAAAGGTTTATATATTTTTCCTGTTTTTCGACTAGAACGTAGTAACACTCTGCCTTTGTTACAGTGGTGTGTGACAAAAGGCAGAGACATGTCAAAGATCTAACATATGTATAAATAAAAACATGTGTGCTTCACAAAGAAAACTTTAAAGTATTTCCAAATGGCCAATCAGCATGCAAAATACACATGGAGCCCACGAACTCTCAATTCTAAAGTTTGATGGGAACAAACTGGGTTCAAACAACCCAAAACAAAATATGTTTGCGTTATGGGAGGCACACAAGTTAAAAACATTCTTTGGTTCACTCCCTTTAAGTAGCAGTTCGAACCCCCAGAACTTTTGCAACAGGACTTTGGTATCAGCACCTCCACTCGAAAACCTATTCCAGCACCTCTAGAAAAAGGTAATCTGTTCCAAAGGAATAACTAGTTCCAAGGGAAACAGAAGACATTGCCATGGATGAAGTATAACAAACCAGTCTTTCAGCACGTGTTTGAATAGCAGTATAGTGAGCTTTACAAAATCAGCTAACAGTCCATTCAGAAGTTGAGATCATTTTTGAACCAATCCTCTAAGGCAACAGTTAAACACATGCTCAAAAATGTACAGACTATCCCTTTACAATTAGGAAACTTTCCAATCTACAAGAACAATCTTTATGTTGTTGGTCTACATAAGTGTGTGACAGCACTTTTAACCATATTCTGATGGTGTCTGCTTATCGGACTAAGATGCACAATTTAATAAGAAACTTTTACTATGTATAAACCTCATTGTCTACATTTAAATTTCAGAGGTCAGAATCTCTCGGAAAATTCAAATGAGATGCTATCGACCAAAAAAAAGAGAATGAAAAAGTACAATTAAAGAACAGATTCATAATCATGCCTGAAGTTCTGGAAATGTACTCGACTTATCCCAAAAATAGCGGAAACTCCAGGAAAAACCTGTGTTTGTTGCCACCACAAAAATTACAAGGCTCAAACCAAAAAGAGAGGATGCAAACTTCAAAATCCAAGATAAACAAACAGTCACAGTGGTTCAAATGAAAAAATGAATTATCTTCAGTAACAATTTTTTTTTTTAAAGATATTTTTATTGGCAGTTTTACAGATCTGTACATTGAGCGCAGTAAGGATAAGAAAAAAAAAAAAGAAACAGAGCATGGTGCATCAACACTTATTGTCTACTTTCTGGAGTGTATGCTCCACCAAACCATTTACTTCATGGTAAGTATCTGGGAAGTCGTCCAACTATGGTTCAACGTATATATACATATTTGAAAATGCAATCATAGCATGCCATTATCTGTGCTTGAAGCCAAGAAACAAAAAGAAGTAGTAAATATGGAGAAGAAAAGGGAGGGAAAGAGAAAAGAGAAGTAAGAAAGGAAACTAAGCAACTCGTGCAGGGGAGTGATGTGAACACGTCTGGGCTATGACATCCGTTGGAATTTTAAACATAACCGTCCCATGAGCGGGACTAATGGGGGGACCCCCCCCCACAATGGCATCTCTCCTGTACCCGGCCAGACACTCTTGAGGACTACTCAGGCCCGAATATCCCCTTCTCAGAAATCAATCGCCTGGAGCACCAGGAGACCCTGCATGCGAGACTCGAGCCGCGCCATTTATTTGTAGTTCGCTTTCTGACTCTTCCCCCCTAACTGCTGGCTCCCACCTGTTTCTACCATTCAGCCAGTGCCTCTCTCCACTGTTCAGCAATTGGGCGCAATCTCACTCCCTTGGCTTCCTCCCATACCAATGCTCTGTCCTCAGCCCCAGCCATTGCAATAACATCTCTGTTCCAGGCCGCGATCTGTGGCCCTCTTGAGGACTTCCACTCCATTGCTATCCTGCGCTTAGCTAGGCCCAGTGCAAGATCCATCAAACGATTCCACACTTTACGTTTAGGTGGCCTGGGGAAAAGACCCAGCAGGCACGTCTGAATCGTTAAGGCCAGCTCCCTCCCAAGCACGTCTTTGATCTTGGCCAACACCACCTCCCAGTAAGGACGCACCCATTGGCAATCCCAGGTCATATGGCCAAAGTCAGCATTCGGGTGAGCACATCTGGGACACTGTCGCACCTCTCCTCCATATGTCACATTAAGCCGGTGGTGCATCATATGAGTGTAGTTGAATTGGATGTATTTCAACCGAGTGATCCGGGAGACCTTCCCCGGGTAGCGCAGAACCTTGCGCCACTCAGCGTTTGTAAAGGCTCTGCCACCAATCCTTTCCCAACGCGCTCGCAATCCATCAAGGGGGCCGGTGGAAACCTCCACTAATGCGGCATAGAGCCATTTCACCAGGTGGCCTGTGGTGCCAAGGGTGAACAACGCATGGAGGACAGGGTGCGTATCGGGCTCCACCCTCCCAGAACCCCACAGGTTCGCAAATGTTTGCGTCAGCGGCTCGTAGTTCAAGAACTGACCCAGGGGGAGTACACTACCATCCGCCAAGTCCGTGAAAGGAATCAATTCCTTATCTAAATAGCAGTCCCCAACATTATTTAGTCCGGCCTCCGACCACCTGGGCACTTGTGTATATAGATTGGGGGTCCCCATGTGGCAACCCCACCAGAGGTAGCATGGGGGAATATTTCGCATGGTGCTGCCTGCCGCTGCAACATCGCCTCCATGTCTGGAAGGCAGTGCTCTGAAGCAAGGAGCAGGAAGGGGTGGGAGTGGCCGGCAGTAGTAGTTTTGCCGTTACCAGCCCGCGACTTGATGCCGGGTCTGCCAGGCACGTTCCCTCTTCGTTCACCCCCTCCACCCACTGTGCCAACCACTGTAATTGGGCAGCCAACATATAAAATTCAAAATTGGGCACCCTGAGTTCTCCCTCTGACATGGGACGCTGTAAAGTTTGCAAGGACACCCTCGGGCGTCCGTCCCCCCAAACCAGGTGCTGCAGCAGTGCATGTAGAGGTCGGAACCAGCTTTTTGGCATCAGGACCGGGAGGTTCACGAAGAAGTACAACAACTGGGGCAACATAACCATTTTGGACAATGTAATCCGGGCCATAACAGGCAGTTGTAGGGTACACCAGAACTGACCACAGGAACAAAGGGAACGCAATGCCTGTCTCAGGTTCCCATCCCTTATATCCTCCAGATCGTGAAAAATATTTATGCCCAAGTATTTAAAAGTACGTCGTGCCCATCAGTAACAATCTTTCTGATGGATACTTTATCTAACCGCAGATTCCTCACCTGGTGAATATTTCCCAGGCGTCAAATTGGATTCGTATCTGTAAAGCAGTATTACTGCATGCTGGTAGGTGGTGGTGTTGTTGTGAAGCCCTGCAGAGTCGCATACAAGCACCACACATGTGCGCTGACATCAGTTGCTTTCTTATGCTGTCCACGCCCTCAGATGCAGAACCCATCAGTAGATTGCGTGACCAGTGTGCAGATCTCCACATTGGAACCTTTTTAAATGGGAAAGTCCATTTCACAAAATAGGAAGGCAGGAGGGTCAGTGAGGCATGTGCGGTTAGATAAAGTATCCACCAGAAAGATTGTTAGATACTTTTAACCCCAGATCCCTCACCTTGTGAATAGATACTATAGCAGTACCTCCCCAAGTCTGAACTGGCTCAGGAGCAGATAAAACACCCCTCTTGACGGAGCAGACTTTTGAGGCAGGAGTGCCTCATAAATGTATGTACCAACATTCAAGTAGCAACCTAACAAATGTCAGGGTCAGGTAATCCACATGCTAGCACAGTGGTAGCAGCCATAGCTCTGGTGAAACGAGCCCATAAGACTTCTGGAGGCTGCATTTTGCCAGTGTGCGGCAGATCTTTATGCAGAGAACAAGCCATTAAGAAATGGTCAGTTTTTGTACTGCCTTGCCCTTCTTTGGGCTGGAGAACCCCACAAGGAGCTGATCTACCAATGGTATTTTGGTGAAGTCAATATAAAAGTGTAGTGCCCTCATAGGGCTGAAACAATGAAGTCTCTTCTTAGAGTGACAAGGTGGAGCAAAGGATTACAGAAAGAAGATAGCCTGCCCGACATGAAATAGAGCAACCACTTTCTGCAGAAAGGAAGCTTGGGTCCTCAACACCAACTAATCTGGGAAGAATTTTCTTTAAGGTGGGTTGACGAAAAGAGCCTGCAGCTGATTTAGATGCCCAACTGATGCTATGGCGAGGAAAATGGTTGTTTTCGATTTCAGAAGCCACAGTAAACAACTGTGCAACAGCTCAAACAGGGTACACATCAAACAAGTGAGAACTAAGTTCAAGTACAGCTATGACATAACATAGGATGTTGGCGGAAACAAGTGTTACAGACACTCCAAACATTCCATCACAGCAGGTGATATAAATTAAAATGGCTGATCCAGCAACCACAAAAAAGCCATAAGAGCCGATAAATAGCTTTCAACAGTGCCTAAAGCCCTCAGTGGGCCAGGGTCAAAACAAAAAAAAATGTCAGACAACTTGGCTTGCAGTGGATCAATTTGGCGGGTGCTACACCAAGTTACAAATTTGTTCCAATGGCTGGAGTACACAGAGTTTGTAGAGGGATGTCTCGCCGCCAAGGTAACATCGACATCAGGAAGAAGATCAAATGAGGTCAACGGCCACTGCTCAATCTCCAACCATGAAGATACAGACTGTGCAAGCTAGGGTACAGTACCCTGCCCTGCTGCTGCAGCTTAAGATCCTCCAGATGAACACCTGCACCACCAAACTCTCTAGTATGAGATGTTGTGTAAGAAAGACAGTCTGTTGTGTTTTGTCTATGGCACCAAGTGACCTGCCAATTACCTGGTGATCCCGAACATGGCTACGCCTAAGTGCCCAAAAGGGTATCCACAAGGGACTCATTAAATGGTAATAGAGGTTCTGTAAAGGCCTGGCCGAGTACCTCTGTCAGAACAAATTTTCACCTCCATGGTAAGAATTTGTAGGTCTAGTACTTCTGCCGCCATCTGCATTATGACAGCAAAGGATGCGCCTTCCTAGGTGGCAGGGCCAGAAGGAGAAACAGAGCAAGTATCTGGAGAGGTATTCAGGTCACAGGCATTCTGTAATTTCTCATGCCAGTTTCCTCATCATATAGGGGGACAAAATCATCTCCTTCATCAAAATTGTCCCTATCCGAGTCAGTGACGAAAAGATTGTGTAAAATCTGAGCCCTACCACATGGTAAGGGGAAGGCATCCAAATCAGAAGGGTTGCCAGCCAGCTGGGCTCCGTGGTAGTTAGTAGAGGCCTCAGCCGAGATTCTGCTCGGCATCAGAAAAAACAAGCAGATGCAAATACTCCTCTGGCATTAACACCAGCAGCAATGCAAAGGGAACCGGAGCAGTGGTTGGACATTAAGCAAAAGTCTGCACCAAATTCAGTATGGAATTGGAAGTGTGTCTGAGTGAGACAGAAAGCATTGAGGGTGGACCTGCCGGCAAAAGTCCAACTGAAGGCTCCTGTGGATTTTTTGGGCCAAAAGGTGTCAGAGGGAATAGGTAATGTGCCTAAAATGTGCAGCAAGGCCTCCCTAAAGGCCACCACTTGCTGCGATATAGCGAACGGACCTGGAAATTTGGGGTTTAGGGGGTTGGAAAATCAGGACTACACTCTGAATTGGCTCAGATGGAGATCAGGAGCGCAACTGGGTGGCAGGTAGATGCCCTTGCACCCTCTCTGGAGTTTGAGGATGCATGGAAGGGGCCAATTCCCACTTTGATTTATTGTGCTGCTTCTTGGAGGTACACAAAGACTTTGACCGCAATAATGATCTGCAGCGGGAACAGTAACAGGACCTTCCATTCGAATGACTGGTCACAGCTTGGAATCATCAAATGGCTGGCAACATACAGCTTTGCCATTCGGCCCCGTATAGCCTTAAGATTCATCGGGACGCAATCCTCAAAGGACCAAGTATAGAGCTCCAGCCCCAGGAATCAGAGACGTACTTCATGAGGGTCTGTCACACACATCTGTTTTCAACAGTCCCAGCACAGCTATGAACCCTGTTGGCTTGGGTGATAGTTTCTCTTGCTTACTGGCAACATTTCCCAAAAAAAAAGGGTAATCGAAAGACTAAGGAGTAGTTTTGGATCCACGTCACAAAATGCTGCAAGAAAGCAACTTATGTTAGTGTGCATGGATGGTGCTTTCATACAGCTCTCCTCCTCACCTCGAGTGGAAAGACGCTGGTGCAGAGCAGCACAACATTATCTACCGGCGCGCAGGAGGACTGCTTTAAAGTTTCCAGATCCAGTCTGGCAGAAAATTTACGATGTGAGGAATCTGCGGTTAGAAGATTCCATCAGAATGGTCCAGTACTTGATAGCTTTTTCTGCAAATATTTATCAGTAAATTGGATAATGATGAAAAGCCTGCCAGAGGCATTGTGACATTTTTCCTATTCCTGCTGAACTGGACCTGTGAAGGTATTTAAGAACAGTTAATCAGAGTCCTTTTTCTAAAGGGAAATTGCAAGCTTTTACTATGAAGTGCTCTCCCAAGTGTCAATAGGTAGCATTTTGTGCTATTGTCTTCCTGGGTCTTGCGCAAACTTTGCAGAATTTTTAGCTGACTTCTTGGGTCTGCTACTGATTAGTCATACATCCTTTACTATATAAAGAGATTTTAACGTTTGGGCTGAACTTACTAATTCATCTGCACTGAATCTTAAGCAAGGGGTTAATGGTAACATACATTAAAATGCTCACCAGTTGGGGTTGATTTTTGCACCACAGAATCTGGCAAAATGTGGCCAGATATAGCCAGTAGTTTGGTCAGACTACTTAGTGATCTATTGTAAAATAAACATGCGATAGAAGAAGCAATAGGTAAGAAAAGTAACAAAGCACTTACAGCTTTAAGGCTCAGTGCTAAACTGACAATTAAGAGGTTAACCAACATATTGATTGGAAAAGGGTTTCTCCCTGCCAAAAGATGCAAAAGACGTGGATTATGAGACTGGAAATAAGAATTTTTCTAACTGGACTACCTCAACTTTGGGTTCTATTCCTCAATTGTCTATCACTCCCATCATGCTCATTTCATCAGCTTCTTGTTTTGACGGGTGGGAAGCCAAATTGGAAGTAAAAACTAGAGAGGAAACAGCAGACAGTCTATGCCCTGGAAGCTAGAACTGAATTAAAGTTGGCATTAAAAAAGTACAAGATGAGTACAATATACAAAGGCTAATTATTTTGCAGATAAAATTCTATTGCCCTACAAAGCCATACAGGAGGTGTTCTCCCCTGTGTGATCTTTTCTGCTATTAAAAAAGTTCAAGTCTCTCATCACCTTGATCTGATGCCCCTTGCCGTCTGCTGCTCTTTGATTGCTGCAACCTCTACAGGATATGTGGAATAAATAGGTTGAATTTGCTTCTGTACTGGATACTTGTAATAGGTCATGGTTGTTCATTGCTAAAAAAAAAGCCTACAGTAGACCCATATTGTATGAGCAATTATTGCCATATTTCGCTTTTACCCTTTCAAGTAAAAATCTGTTTGGTTTCCTGGAATTCAAAATGGTATTTAACAAGGCGCAATATGGGTTTCACCCATCACATGTAACAAACTGTTTTGGTCAGAGTGTTAGACTATCTTCAAATGCGGACAGACCAAGGTCATATGGTAGCCTTGTTGCGGCAAGATTTCTTTGCAGCATTCAATAGTGTCTCATATGCAACTGCTATCTAGAATGGTGGAAGCTTGTGTTCAGGGCTTATCTTTGTAATAGTTTGAGTCTTATTTGTGTTGTTGAGGCCAGGCAGTACATCTACTTCCCCCATTGCTCCTGTTTAAGGATTTACACCAGGGAGTTCCTTGGGGCACCTCATTAAGCATGTCACTTTTTAATGTGTATTTGCGTCACCTGGCCCACTTAATTAGCTCATTTGGGTTTAATTTTACGAGCTCTGCAGAGGAAAACAAATTTTAATTTCCTTTGAGAATACGGACACCATGGGGGCATTCTATGAATGTATATAGACAGCTGCCACATAGCTGGTAGATAACTTGTTGCAGTTCAATTCTGATAAGACGAGGGTTCTACTGGTTTCGAGCCTCCATCCTACTCTGCTCCTTTCTGGGATTTTTTTGGCCATAATCTTTAGAAGCCCCCTCCTCCCACCTCCCCATCCTCAATTACCAGCGACTGTAGAATGGAATCTTGCCTTTTGCTTCAAAGCCAGCTCATTTTTGGACAGCCATGTAAATAGTCTCTCTCCAATATGCTTTTCCTTTAAGACAACACATGGAAAAACCTTCAGTTTCTTCCAGGACAGTCCTTTTCATTAGTGATAAAGGTGACAATTTCTTTTCTTGGATCTTTCTCAGAACAGTTTAAACGCCTGAGCCATATTGGCATTACAATGGCCCGGTTTCTCTTCACCATCCGAGGCTTTGAAAATATTACACTGGGTGACATCTAAGTCTTTGTACAGGGTACAATGTGCCTTCCACGCATGAGGTCCTTTCTGTCTTCAGAAGAGGTTTTGCCATTACCCTCCACTTTGTAGGCTGAAGTCATCTAGTGCCCGCCTGTTGAGAATTCCGAAGACTAGTTTGTTCCAAAGGCAGAGTAAACAGCTTCATGTCTGCAGTCAGACACAGAGTTACTGACAAACCGCCAGAAAACATATAACATTACAAGAAGTGAGGATACAAAGTTCATCAATGATTATAATCCTGTCATTGCATCCGCGTGGAACACAAACCTGGACATTCAATTTTTAGACAACTCCATTGTTTTTGCATGCTACGTGACTTCATACATAATCAAATGCCACAAGAAAAATGAAAGAAGTCTCGGAAGGGGTTTCATCAGAGAAGTCTTTACCTAAAAAAAAGAAATCAGATTTAGCCTCTAAATGCTATCACATTGTGAAATAAGTTCATATGAGGTACGTGACCCACTCACTGACTCTCCCTTCTACGGGAAGAGCAAAAATATATTTCAGTATAACGTCTACAAGGAAGAGTCTTTTAGTTTTTACAGAGATTCAGTACTTGGCTCATGAAATCCAGACATTAAAGGCATTGAGAAACCGAACATGCTTGATACCTATAATCCAAAATGAAGTCCAGCATTAGAATATTTGTGGTAGTACGCAGTAGCGTTGTACTACAAATACAGGAAGAATGTTAAAGAGAATCAAGAAGCTAGTTGTTTTGCAGTGATAGATTGCAATGGCTGCCTAAAGAGGCACAACAAGGCAATTGTCAATCGCTGTAAACTAATTTGTCAGACAGCAGTTCTATATGGAGCTGCTGAAACTCTTCAAGGCATGAGTATTAAGATGAACTTCTATGTCAACAACATTCTTAAGATTCATTCAATGCAGTCAAAGACATCATATAATGTCCTGCCTCTTCCAATTACATTCAAGATGCTGAACGATGAGATTTAGCAGGAAGAAATTATTGCCCCACTTTGTTTGTTGAAATGATGGTTTCACTTAGACAACTCCCCTTAGACAATAAGGCAGCCATAGCATAGAATGAGTTGAAAATGCCACGGAACACGTCACAGTTAACAAATAATTAAAATGCTCAAGTAAATGTATAAGAAGTTCAGATTTTCAAAATTATAACTGACTCCGATAACCTTGGAATTCTACATGGCAGTTCAGAAAGCAGCTGCACAAGGATCATGCCTACCCTATTAAGTGGTCATGCAGGCACTGGTAAAAAGCTTCATTATTCAAGGGCTGACAGCTTACGTTTACAAGAAAACATACTCTCTTATGTACCACTGCACCAACTCGACTGGCTGCTCACATCAGTGGCATAACTTGTCTTCTGATGAGGTCGGTAAAATATGACAACCAAAATAGAAAAGGTGTCTGGTGAAGCATGTCATCAAGTTTACATAGTCCTCAAAGTGCTGATCAATAACTTTATTCGATTTTGGTTAAAATCAAAGTAAAATACAATAACCGTGCATTAAAAATACAACATAATACTGTTCAAAATTGGTTAGAAAAAGCAATGACAAGCTATAGCCTAACTAATGCTCTTAATCCAAATATAAATGACAGACCATAAATAGCTTGATTATTACAACAAATTGGTAAGGATGTCAGATGTTGCAAAAATAATTAAGCAGGGCAACATTACTCTAATGTATGGTCTTGTAAAATAGCCAGATTAAAAAGAGTACTTGATCGCTCATAAAATGTACAAAAAAACATATGCAAAATGCATTCTTCAGATAAACCATCACATGGACATTCGCAGACCAGACATTGATTTAAGGGAAGGTGACAAGTCGATGGAAAATGCCATATCTGAATCTTGGCAGGACAAACCTATTTTGGTGGTTATAACACATATTTAAGATAAGCGTGCATACCACCGGTAGTGAGCATTATTTGATTATTAATGACACTAGATTTAACTAATTCGGTGGATATTCTTTGTCCTTCATACAAAGATAAACACTAACTCATTCCAGCTTATTTGAAGTAAAATTAAGGGTTATCGAAATATTCTGGTCGGCCTAATTCTAAACAGGCATGTCTTGTACTGCAAAGACAACGCCAACTTAAGGCAGTTATTGGCAATCTTTCTATTTAAGGCAGTAGCCTTACACGTCCAGATCTTATGCCATAGCAAAATCAGTTGGGCTTTAATCATGTCTGCTATAAATGGAAGCTGAATTCTTTGTGACAAACAAGGGAAGAGGTGCTTTTGGGGTCGACGAATAGTCTCTTAAACGAGGCTTTCTCAACCAGTTGGACAGGTTTCATTTTACCATAGCCCCATACTCCTGCCCCATACATTGCCA
Source organism: Calotriton arnoldi (assembly GCA_963921515.1). Classification (NCBI taxonomy): domain Eukaryota; kingdom Metazoa; phylum Chordata; class Amphibia; order Caudata; family Salamandridae; genus Calotriton; species Calotriton arnoldi. The sequence continues at coordinate 2,805,457 of CAWUFW010001083.1, read as the reverse complement.
CAGGCACACTCTTCGTCCTGTAAATGGTGCCCATTTAGCTCAATGGTCTCTTGCTGTGATTAGTTGAGAAATTAAGTAATGACAATTAAGCTATTACAAAGTGCAATTTACGAAAGTCAGTAGCCTGTTCCGATGAGGCCAGCATCTCACAAAACACTCTCTCCCCCCAGTATGAAAAAGTGGGAGTAAAACTTAATTTAAAACCACCAAACTTAAAATCATATAATTTCAGAGATTTAGGCCCACATTTCCATATAAAAGTTTTGCCCAAATTTACTCTCAAACCTAAATCTAGTGTGTATTTGATCAAATCCTGCAAACCCAGGGCGGTATTAGGCATGAGCACTGCGTCATTGGCATAGAAGAGGGCTGGGATCGGGGGGATGCCCAATGTGAGAGGTCCCCGCACCACTCAGTCAGAACTGCACTCATGCTGATAATGTACAAAGTGAATAAGAGTGGCCCAAGAACGCAGCCCTGCCTAACCCCTCTCTCTATGCCGAATTCATGAGTGCATTCACCCCCTAAGTCCGTAGTGTACCCTAGCCTTACTCCCCATGTACATTTCTCTGAGAGAGAAAAAAAATCAGCCGGTCGACCCCTAGCTGGGATAATACCTTCCACAGTTTATCGTGAACCACGCAGTTCCGGGCACTCGATAGGTCGACAAATGCTACAAACAGCTGGCAATTTCTAATTTGAATGTACTTCCCAATTATCAGGTTTAGGTTAAGACGCCATACCCCTATAGAAGCCATATTGCAGATCAGACAGAATATCATTGTTTTCCACCCATTCATCGAGCCTTCCTAATAGTCTACCTGTGACTTTCACCCAAGAAGCTAGCAGGGAAATTGGGCAGCAAGATGCTAGATTTGAGCGCTGCCCCTTCTTGTAAATGGGAAATATCAGAGTCTGATCATGAGTTCAAAATGCCCGATCTACAGCAGGCCCCTAGCACCTTTGTCAATGTTGGTCCCCAGAGCGGTATACTAGCCGTAAAGAGGACGATTGGAATACCGTCTGGTCCCAGCACTTCCCAGACATTGCTATTTTTAAGGCTCTTAATGATCTCATCCAAGGAGGAGGGTAGGCAGTAGTAGTCTCCTGGAGATTCCAGAACAGAAGCGTAGTTCGTCTTAAAAGGAGTCGATCCGGTGGCAGAATACATCTGTGAAAAATTAGCCATCCAATTTGCTTCACTGATAGCAATCTCTAACCTGGGTGGAGTATCATCTTTTAAAAAAGGGCCATTGACCACACACTAGAAGGCTGAGCAGTCCTCAATTTTACATGCTTTAAGTAGTGACTTCCAAGCTTAATTCTTTAGCTCCTATTTTCTGTTTAAGAGTCTAACTATATTCGCCTCAGCAAACCTTGACAATTGTGCGCCTAAAGGATTCATGAAGAGCTGGTATGAGTTGCCTGTGGGCCTCTGAGTACTTAATCAAACCATCCAACTCTATTATGTACAGTGTGGGACTCAGGCCTGGTTGAACAATCTTTAATCCCTCTAGAAATGCGGAGAAAGGCTTTCTTATTTTCATTGACATTAGAGAAATCATCCAGACACATCAAAAGATTCCCTTTGATCTTTAATGAAGCTTTCAAGAAATCTGACTGGCTCAACTTATGTCTAACGTAGGGAGATACCATTACTAGAAGCTATTTCAATATTACCAAGAGTGAACTCTGTATTATGCACCTCCACACTGGACGGGAGACTATTATTAACACTCTAGGTATTGTGCTTACTCATCGAGATTGAATGAGTTGTAAAATTAGATAGAAATAGACTAAAATTAACCGATGATAGAATATAGTCAATAACTGTATTAGTATCTCTACCAGTGAATGTCTAATTAAAATGAGTGAGGGCAGTCCATTCATTAACAAAACCAAAATAATGTGTATACAGTGAATCATTCAACTTGGCCCCATATACATCATGTGTGAAGTGAGATTGGTCCGTATAGTATATATACCCCCTGCCCCCCTCAATACCACAGACCACTTTGGGGGGCAATTGACATAAATGGGTATTAAAATCGCCACCCCAGAGAACAAAAACATAATTCCCTTCTTTGCGGCGAGTGCCTTCAAATTAATGATCCACTACGGAAAGTACATTAGATATGTTATATGAAGGTGCATTATCAAAATTAACTAGGACAAAAATAAACTTGCGAGACAGTCTTTATGAGGTGGGTGATAAGGCTGGAAAGCTTTTAGCCTGGCTTAGCAAGCAAGAGGTTCAAAATAGATGGGTGAAGGAAGTAATAGACCTCCGGGGGACCAACTAGTCAACGGATCTGGGGGTGGTCACGGCCTTTGCTGAATTCTATGAGGACCTCTACCGGGCGCGATCACTCACATCGCAGGCCGAGATTCATGAGTACTTGAGGGCAATTCCCTCCCCGGTGTTAGAAGAGGAGGAAACCCAGGCCCTGGACAAAGATTTGTCATTGACAGAGGTTCAGGAGGCAGTGGCAAAGCTGCGCCCCAGGAAAACCCTGGCATTAATGGGCTACCCGCAGAATTCTTCAGGCGATACTCGGCTATTCTATCCCCCCACCTCCTCAGGCTTTTTAAGGATGCCCAAAAGGAGGAGATCCTCCCCTCAGATTTACGGATGGCTACTATTGTGGTCATACACAAGGAGGGCAAGCCCCGTGAGCAATGTGGGTCGTATTCTTTGCTGAACTCGGAAGTTAAGATCTTGGCCACCATTCTAGCGACTCGCCTCCTGGGGGTGATCAAGGGTCTGATCCATAAAGACCAGTCGGGATTTATGCCAGGCAGATCTTCCCGGCTGAATCTTGACGCACACATAACTGGCTCATGGAAGTGCGAACCCGGGCAAGCCCGCAGGTGTTTTTAACATTAGACGCAGAAAAAGCGTTCGACGTGGTCAATTGGCAATTTTTGGACGTTACCCTGACTAAATTCGGTCTTGGGCCGAAATTCCGCAGCTGGGTGGCACTCTTATATAAACAACCGATGGCCACAGTGCGCGTTAATGGTCGGTGCTCGGCACCCTTCCCCATTGAGAGAAGGACCAGACAGGGTTGCCCCCTGTCACCCCTCCTCTTTGCGCCTACTATGGAGTCGCTGGCCTGTGCCATCCGGATACACCCCTTGATTCGGGGCTTCCACACCACCTCCGCGGATGCAGAGGAGGAGAAAATCTCCCTCTATGCTGATGACATTTTGATGTACATCACCAACCCCGAAACGTCCATACCGGCCCTTTTTGATTTGATCACGGACTACGGATGACACTCTGGGCATAAAATTAACCGGAATAAATCTATAATGTACTGCCCGACTAACACAACTGGACTGTCCCCTGCCTGAGGAGCTGCACATCGCGAGGCTTCAAATATCTAGGTATTTTCGTGACGCCCCATGCAGAGGTATGTAGACTGGAAAATCTGGGCGCAATCCTCAGTAATTTTCGGGCCGACGTAGACAGATGGAAGGACCTCCCTCTCACCCTGCTTGGCAGAGCGGCCCTCTTTAAAATGATCACCCTGCCCAAACTCCTGTACACCCTCCAGAATTCGTATCATCCCCTACCCAGGGCCATCTTTTCAGAAATTAATACCATAATTAGGTCGCTGATTTGGCAGGGCGGGCACCCCAGAATTGCACTTCAGACATTACAACGAAACCCCTACAACGGAGGGATTGCACTCCCCGACATTGAGGCCTACTATTGGGAGTCCCACCTGATCCCCATAAACGAGTGGACACACAAACACAGAGACCACCCCACATACCATCTCGAGAGAGAGAGGCTATGCAACCCCATACACATCTGAATTTCCTTTATGGCGGGAGAGGCAGCTCACGCTTACTTCCCGCGACCCAAGTGACCCTGTCGGCATGGCAAAGAGCTAGTAAGACCCTGGGCTAGGCGAAAAAGATTACACGATCCACACTGCTTTGGGAAGGGAATTGGTTCAGAGAACTATCAAAACTCACAGGATTCGAAACTTGGGACCTTCTCGGGATCTCCACGGTAGGGGATATTCTTGAAAAAGGGGAGCTTAAAACTTGGGCAAAACTTAGGCAAGAGTACAATATAGAAGACTCCCAATTTCTTAAATACGCACGACTGCGACACGCATGGCGCGCGGAGAACATCTCCAGCGAGAAGCTCCCGGAATATGCACCCCTGGGGGGCGCTAGAGGGCGCACGGCAAGATGGCCGCTCTGTAGAGCAGCTCCGCCGGCCGAGCCCATAATCCTTTTAATATCCTTCACCATCTGGCTCTGTTTGCTGCTGTACCGGCTGATACTGCGCTGGGAGTTCGGGCGGAACATTATTTGCCGGCAACTGCGGACTGCGGAGACGACCTGGATGCCAGCTGCAGACGAGGGAAGCCCAGGGCCTGTGACGGCAACGTGGCGGGCCGGGATCAGCCTTGCAGTGTGACCGGAGGTAGGCCGCGGGGGTGCCGGTGCTGAGCGGTGGTTGGTGTGGGGGGCGCTGCGTTGCTCGGCCTGTGTCGGGAGGTCTGCGTGGTGCGGGCTAGGGGTTGGTGCGCTCCTCTCAGCGTTAGAATAGCGCTGGGTGGGTGGGCTGCCCTCTGCTCCCGGCGCTGCGGCCTGCCGGTGTGGGTGTGCGGGTTGCTGCGCTGCCCTCCTCCGACTGTAGCCGGTGATCGGGTCTCTGTGGGGCTGCCTGCGGGTTAGTGCTGGGGGGCGGGTTCGCAGCCCCCGGGTGTCAGTGCCGAGGCCATATCTTTCTTCCTGCCGAGGGGTGCGACTTCCACGGCTGCACGAAGTGATCTCCTGCGGAGCACCTGCGGACCAATACTGAGCGGACAATACTGCGACCGGCGGGCCTCGTGCTGGAGGCATACTTGCATTCCAGACTATCGCTGGAGCCTCCGATCCTAGAGGCGCCGTGGCACTTGCGGAGATTCGACCCGGTGGCACTGCAGCGTCCGTTCACCCCTGCAGTGGGGTGCTGTGCGGTGCTGGTCACTTGAGGGCTTAATTCGCTGCCATCCCCCTTCTCTTTGTGGTGGCGGTGTGGTGCGGAGTTGCGCCCCCATGCTGTTGCTGCTCCTGTCCTTGAGTCCTTGCTGTCCTGCCTGGCTCTCGCCTAAGATCCATTGCTGGCCTGCTTCTGATCGGATGGACACTACTGCCTCTTTTTTTTTCTTAGTCATCCACGCTGCAGTGCTCTCCCTCCTGGGCGGCTGGGCCACTAACCTGCAGGGTCTACACCTTTCTTGCTCTGGACATCGTTATTTGATTGTCATCTTTCCTGGGTACGTGCCGGGCTGGTGACGTTGGTGGTGATTCGTGGCCTCCCCACACAACTCTGGTGCCTCCTTTCTCTTGCCATATCTTCGCATTCCAGGGTTGTCCTGTCTGGTTGAGGGGTTCTTCATTCCTTTTTTATATCCCTGTCCGGGCTTGGCTCCGACTAGCACAGACTGAGGCGACAACATGGGCAAATCCGAACGCGGTCAGCCGCGTCTCACGTTTGAACCACGCAAGACCAGCCGTGCTTCTCAGCATGCAGCCTCTGACTCTGAGGCGGACGTTCCCACTGACCGTCTCACTAACATTGACAAAACACTATTGCGATCCAGGCCAGTCTCCAATCCATAGATGGAAAGATTGACCACCTGAACTTACGCATAGATCATATGTCCGCGAAGCTGGACAAGCATGCGCAGCGCCTGGGGGAGGCGGAGACTGCAACAAGTCCATGCAAAGGCGGCGTCCATGGAAAAGATACTGGCAGTTATACAGGCCCGTAATGAAGATTTGGAAGCTAGGTCGCGTCGCAATAATTTGCGCATTACGGGCCTACCGGAGTCCACGAACACGGGCCGCCTGGAAATGTATGTAGAAAATCTTCTTCGTGAGGTCTTCGGGGCGGAGCAGTTGTCCCAGGTCCTGATAGTGGAACAAGCTCACCGTTCTTTGGCTGCCGCGCCCTATCATTGCCCGTCTGTTAAATTATAGAGACCGTGACACTGTGCTCCGGCTGGCTCGCGAGAAGGGCTCCATCACGCATCAGGGGAATGATCTTGCCTTCTACCCTGACTTCACGGTGGCAGTTCAGGAGGCTCGGAGAGAGTATCAACCCGTAAAGAAGCTCCTCATGGCAGCAAAGATACCATACGCCATGCTGTATCCCGCAAGATTGCGTATAGGAGACAATGGAAAGCACAAGATTTTCACCTGCCCGAAGTCGGCGATGGATTATGCCAAGAACATTGAAAAACGCAGTCGATCCTCCAAATCTGTAACAGGAGATGATAACGGGGGCCCCAGTGAAACACCAGATGAGCAGTGACGCTGGTAGACTGCCTGTGTGAACACAGACTTAGTTTCTTGCGCTGCTCTCCTGGCTGGGTTGACGTTTTTTCAGATACATTTTCCGCACTGAACTCTAGCACCAGTGCTGTTGCTAATTGACATGTATTGATATATTGAAGACAATGATGTTTCTGAATCTGTTTGCTCTGCGCTGATGGCTTTTTTCCTTTTAGGCGACGCAACCTTCACAGTTGGTGCTATCATGATGGCTTGGCCACCTCCTTTCACATTGGGAGGGAAACTGTGCTCAGGCGCCCCCCTTATGGGTATTCCCCGCAACTGGTTACTCCCTTGGCGTTATGCTTGGGAATTGTTACTGGGGGTTTGGGAAGGCTTTAGCATGTTGGGGTCGCTGAAGTGGGTGAGGGGTGCTGGTGGGAGGGTTGGTGAGGTAGGGGTTGTTCACGTGACTGACTTTTTTCTAGCTCCATTACAGGATGCATGTGTGCACTATGAAACAAACAATCTCGCTCTCCTGCGTGGTGAGGACAGCGGTCTTGTGGTGTTGGGCACTTTTATGTTTTAGGGATAATCTGGTGCAAGTACCCATAGTAATGTGATGTCCATTTCTTGTTTAACATGGAATGTACGGGGGCTTAATACACCAAGAAAGATCCGTCAGGTATTGGCGCATTTGGACCGTCATGGCATTGGCATCGCCCTTCTACAGGAAACGCACCTGACACAAACAACTGACAGGCTGGTCGGGTGTCGCTGGGCTGGCTACCGGCTTGCCTCTTCCTATTCCTCCTATAGCCATGGGGTTCTCATCCTCGTCAAAAAAGGCATTCCCTTTACTGTAATCCACACTCACGCTGACACTGCAGGGCGCTATGTTGTTCTACATGGGAAGTTGATGGGCACACTCGTTACTATTGTCAATACTTATGGTCCTAACACAGATGACCCGGCGCTATATGAGTGTATTTTTGCTGTTCTACGTGGGCTCCCGGATGCTGTAGTTCTCTGGGGTGGGGACCTAAACACACATCTAGATCCAACAAAGGATAAATCCAGCGGCAGGGAGGGTCACTCTCCTGGGGCAGCTCGTGCGATCAACGATGGAATGGCGGACCTGGGATTGCTGGATATCTGGCGCCATAGACATCCTGACACTTTGGAGGGCACACATATTTCCACAGTCCATGGCAGTTGGTCCCGCCTTGACTACTGGCTGGTGAGTGAGGGGGCGGCGGGCTGGGCAACGGAGGTGGCGGGGCTGCCGCGTACACTGTCGGATCATTGCCCTGTCCGCCTCACACTTTCTATCCCGCAAATTGTCCCTAGGGCCTTCACGTGGCGATTTAAGCCTGAAGCGCTTCTGGACCCTACCTACATGGAGACGATTCGTGAGGCCATCACACAATACTTTGCACACAACAAAGGGTCTGTGGATAGTGCTGGGGTACTCTTTGAGGGATTTAAAGCCACCATTCGCGGCACTTGTATAGGCACGACAGCTGGTATATTAAAAGACCTTCGAGGTCAGTTGGCTAAGGTGGAGACAGCCTTGAAAAAATTGGAGCAAGATTATGAAGCGGCACCTTGTGAGTCGACCCTAGCTTCTATTAAAGACGCTATACTGGAACATGGGAAATTGGCGGAGGCCGAGATGAGATATTTCCAAGCGCCACGTAGCTCGGACTTATGGTGAGGGTGGTAGGCCGGGACACCATTTAGCTGCTAAAATTAAATACCGCATGGAGAGGGAGGTCATTACTAAGATCACGGATGCTGAGGGCCAAGAACATTACACTGTGTCCGACATTACAGACCAATTCCGGCAATTTTATGCAAAATTATACACCTCCCAAGCTGAGACTGACGTTGCCGCCCTTGATGAATATCTATCACAGATAGCTTTGGCGTGGCTGTCAGAGGGACTACCTTAATCAGCCTATTACGGTGGAGGACATTCGAATGGCGATCAAAGCCTTGCCTAATAGGAAAGCTCCGGGCCCTGACGGGTTTCCCTGCGAATTTTACAAAACATATGCGGAGGAACTCACCCCCTTTTTAATAGAAATGCATGCTGAAGCGTACGATTTGGGTAAATTACCACCGTCTCTCCGCGAGGCACTTATCACACTACTCAAGAAAGATAAATCCCCCAATAATTGTGAATCATACCGGCCTCTTTCGCTTATTAATATAGATGTAAAAATCCTGGCGAAGATCCTGGCCACTCGCCTACAGCCACTTATGCAAAAATTGGTCCTACCAGATCAATCTGGTTTCATTCCGGAGCGCTCTACCTCCCATAACCTCCGGACACTGTTTGCTATGCTTCACACTCTCAATCCTGATCTGCCGACGGCGTCAGTCATGCTTGACGCCGCAAAGGCTTTTGATTCAATTGAATGGGGTTATCTTTTTTATGTTTTGCGGAGGATGGGTTTTTCACCTCTTTTTATTAATTGGGTGCGCCTCCTTTATGCAAGTCCCACAGCGCGCGTCCGGATAGAGGGCTATACTTCTACCCCACTACAAATCACTAGGGGCATCAGACAGGGATGCCCCCTTTCACCGATGTTATTTGCCCTGACACTGGAACCCCTAGCATGCCTTATTAGGCAAGCCCACAAGCATGCGGCTCTTGATTTTTTTCATCGGCCGGTCATCTCTTTACGCAGATGATATGCTGCTTTTTATACGTGAGCCCCGCACATATCTAGCGCCAGTTCTGCGTGAATATATCAGTTTTGCTCGCTTTTCTGGCCTCCACATTAACTGGTCCAAATCTGTCGTGATGCCACTGACGGAGGGCACTCTTCCACATGAACTTGAATTTCCCCTTTTGTGGGCCACGGATTCGGTTAAATATTTGGGGGTGTGGGTCCACAAACCCAGAGGTCATTATCCGTGAGAATTATGGGACTGCCACGGCGATGCTGGAACAACAAGTGGACAGATGGGTAAAACTCCCACTCTCTCTTGCAGACCGCATTGCATTGATCAAAATGGCCTACATTTTTATATTTTTTCAGTAATATACCGCTTAAACTCACGCAAATTTTTTTTAAAACTCTGCGCACTCTGCTACTTCGCCTAGCCTGGGGTGGCCGGCAGGCACGGGTGAGCTGGAAGACTCACACTGGATTACAGATGCGGGGGCTTCAGTGTACCCGATTTTTATCTCTACTACCTTTGTGCACACGCACAATACGCGCATTTCTGGTTCACCTCATGCTTTTGTCCCACATGTGGCTGTGGAACACTGGGATGCATCCCCTCCCATTGAGTTCTCTATTAACACACGACCGTAGGCCTACGCCTCGCAACACCTTTAGCACTATTAACTCGACGATTGCCGCCTGGCAGGCACTGGGCCGTGTGGCAGGTAAACTACCCTTATACTCTCCGCTATTACCGTTGGCTCACCACTTGAACATAATCGGTAACACATGAACGGGGGGGCTCTGCGTACACTGGCGCAGGTAGGCATAGATAAACTACAAGATCTATATCCTGGCGGTACTTTTTTAGCTCATTCTGATACGGACTATATTCAGAATAAGACACCGCTCTTCGTCTTTTACATGCATAGGCTGAAAAAGGCGTTCCAGATTCACTACCCCACATTCCCGATGGAACCACCGGAGGCGATGGCGCTGCGTACACTGCTCCTTGCCCCCACCCGACACAAACTAGTCACTAAACTCTACCGCGCTGCCAGGGAAGACAGGCCCCTCTCTTGTGATAGAAGCCTTAGCAAATGGAATGAATATCTCGACCCACCACTCACGCAGAAGGACTGGGAGCACTGCTGCCAGCTCACCAGCGCTCTCACCCCAAATGGGAACTTGCGTATCATACACTTTAAATATCTTCATCAAGTTTACTATACTCCGCATAAACTTTTTACATATGGGCTTCGAGACACAGATGCTTGCAAGCGATGCGGGGCTTTGGGGGCGGATTTCTGGCATCTGGCTTGGACCTGTAGGCGGGTGTCGGAATACTGGGCTGCGGTGATTACCACGTTATCAAAGATTGTTGGGGCTGTATTGCAGTGCTCCCCGCACATATGCTTGCTTGGTCTTGTTCCCTTCCTAAAGGGTGTCACGGGCAGGTTGACGAAAGTGGCGCAGCTTATTGCCAAGCGCCGAGTGGCGTTGGTGTGGGATAGTACGCTGAGCCCTACAGTGGAACAATGGCTTAGGGATTTGGTATATTGCCGAGATAATCTAATCCTATATGCGGAGGAACTACCATCATCCTCCAGGCCCAGGGACATCTGGGAGCCTCTGTTGGTGTACTTGCGTTCTGTTGCCCGACCAGTTACCCTGGACACTGAGTCCCTGTGAATGTATGTGCCACATGCTACAGGTATAAATGACAGTCTGTTGCACTTGCTCACATGTAAGATTAATTTGTAGTCACGTGCTGTTCTTCTGATTCTCTTTGAATATGGTTGTATCGAATGCTGTGTTTTTTTCTTTAACTGCACACTGTATGAGACTTTATGAAAAGCAATAAAAAAAAATTTTTAAAAAAGGAATATGCACCCCTGGAAGGCAGGCTCCTGCAGGAGGAGCTGATGGGCAAAGCGGTTTCCCTCACGTATAAAACTATTTACAATAACATCTCCGATGGCCTGCTAGGCCTTCGAGCAAGGAGGGAGAAGGATGTGGAGTCCATGGAGGACATTGATTGGGATGCGGCATTAATGCACCCCAGAGAGGTGGCCATAAAGGCAAGACTTCGACTCATCCAGCTAAAAATACTGCATCGCACGTACTACGATAGGGACAGACTGCACAAGATGGGAAGGGCAGAATCACCCCATTGCCTGATGTGCACCGCCGCTGACAGCGACTTTTACCACACGATCTGGGCATGTCCCTCTCTCCTACCGTATTGGACGCAGGAGACCGGACTCTTGGGAAAGGTCCTGGGGGTAACGCTGCCAATGGAGCCCAAATTCGTGATACTGGGGATCCCTAGTGAAGTGGACATAACTAGAATGCAACTGATTTTTGCCTCACTGGTGTTTGCTGTGGCTAAAATGGACATCGCCAAAAGATGGGGGGTGGCCGATAAACCAACCGTTCAGGAATGGACGCTAGGAATGGACATGTACATGACGGCAGAACAGGTCACATATCGTAGCAGAGGGTGCCCCAAAAAATTTCACAGGATCTGGGACCCCTGGAGAAAACACTTTGGGTTAGACGTGGGGAATGACACGCAACAGTCCATCGGACACACTGCGCAGGAGACGTAGGCGTAGGGGACCGAGCCCATAACACTCCAACAAACTACTTCTTCCGCTTATCAGAGACCGTTCCCTTGTTTAGGACGCTACCATATAACTATTATGACAGTCGCCTTTGGCACACCCTGTTTAACATTGCTCCAGGGAAGGGAGGGAGGAGTGGCCCTGTTGAGAACGATTGTATCTGTACCGACTTGATGTCTAATCTCCTTCATACGTCATGTGTGCATTTCCTTGTGCTGATTGTTTGGTTGAATAAAATAAAAATAAATCCCCCCAAAAAAAAATAAACTTGTGAGAAACTTTGATCCCTATAATTTGGTAGTAAAGGGAATTGATAGCCGTTTTCAAAACTGAGGCTAACAGTAAGTTAGAACTATAAATGGACAGCCCCCCACCCCCTGCTCTGCCCACCGCAGATAGTTCTGCCAGCACATGAATGTCTATAAAGCCATTAATATGAAAACACTCATTTGCCCAAGTTTCCTGAAAACACAGAATAGAAAATTTGGAAATAAAATTGTACCAATCAGAATGGGAGCTTTAGAGCGTAAACCTGCCACATTCCAAAACAAGATACAACATTGAAAGTGGCAGTCAGACGAATTAGTGACTGCAGTCTGGCTCAACTGGGCTCTAGCTCTAAATTTGGGGTGGAAAATTTTTCCATTACTTTCAAGTGAATGGGCGTTTGAGGTCCTGATACTACTGGAGGGAGCCCAGAATACAGTGATGATAACCAATCTCTAGGGACGACAATTATCAAATGAACGGCCATCTCTACACTCTGAGTCAGTTCACACCATACAATGAACCAAGTGGTGAGAAGTGGTTGTAAGTTGAAACCCTGAAGTGGTCATCCTGCTGCCAGGGAGCTACAGTTGGGGGTAGTCTCACCGTCTGTCAAATGACACCAACCAATAAAGGTGGCAAGGCTGTGATCTGATGGGGAGATATATCTGCTATCCAGGACCTTCGTAGGTTAGTATCTACCAGCCTAGGTGTCTTGAAAAACAAATACACAATTGTTGGGAAATAGTTGAACTACCCTGCCAACCCACTTTACTCTGACTGTTTTGATATCGTAAAAAAGGCCCTCTGTGAGTCTTGTTTTCTTGCCCACCCAGTGGATAGATTTGTTCGTCATTTTCTCCCAAGTCTCCTGGTTCACCTGGTCTAACTTAGGGATGTTCGTCAAAACCACAACAAAATGTGTGGCTTCTAGGAGAAAATCCAAGAATTGCGCCACTCTATCTGCAGCAGACCCAGAGCCTCTGGAAAACTGTTTGTCTAATGATGGAACCGAATTATCACGGAGAGTAGTTGGTGTTGGGACACTGGACTTCCCAGAGCGTTGTTGTAAGACTTCATTTCTGGGAGAGTGTTGTTGTAAAAGGGGATTGGGAGTGGGGGGTAACGAGGCACTGGTTACAGCCTGGTGGTTAGAAATGGGAATAGCACTAGATTTCAATAATTCTAAGCATCTGGAAGTCATTTGTTTTCTAGTAGTGCTAGTCTCAAAGATAGTGAGTCTAAAGAGTACTTGACTGGAGACTCTAAAGCTCCTATAGAGGAAAGCAAAGGCTAATCTCCCATGGGTTGACAGGAGGGGGTTTGGTAACTCTAATCTTTTTGCTGGGCTGTTTAGAAGGTTCAGCAGCAGCTTCAACTCCATCCTATCTGCTATTTCCAAATGTTCTGGGAGTAAGACTTGGTGTCTTTGTGCTTGGAGGATGCTTTGCAGAACGAATCAGACAAAGACAACAGTAATACATTGGGAGTTATTTACACACCCATTGCTCACAGTAACCTATGAGGAATAGGCAGGTTGCAGAGGAGATACACTAGGCTGTAGTTTGCTTTGTAAATCTGACGAAGTACAATGACAAATTACAAGTCTCTCTTTGACTGTATTGATTTCCTTACCAAGGCCTCCCATGGCACGGCACTGGTTAAAACGTTAGTGATTGAAGCAGAAGTCTTACCAAAGGCCTTGTCCTTTGTGCGCGGGGGGGGGGGGCGTTTTCTTTTCACCATGTTAATAATAAAGGGAAGAAATCACAGGCCAAGGCAAAAAGACAAAAACCAAGAGGGTTGGCCCAGTCCAGCCTCTTCCGGCCTGTGACGGGCACAGACTGGCCCACACTTTGCCTGTGCCCGTCCTGCGCGCAGGAAAATAATATTTATAACGCAAATTTGGGCTTCTCCTCTGTTCTCAAAGGCCCCGTTGCATCCTGGGCATTGGAGGCCATAGTGGGTGGTATGACAAACAAATTACTCATCACTGATGAGGTTAGCAAGCTCTCAAGCTGGACACTGCCTTTCATTCATGCAATAAAGCAATAAGTTCTCATAACAGATTACGATGTACTCTTCGGAGGCAAACATGTTATAGGCAAGTGTGACCTTCAGATGACTTCAAGGAAAGGGAAGTCAGTTTTTTAGCAAGTTACACATGAAGAAATGAGTAACTCTTTGGACAGTGGTGGAAACGTGAACATATGACTAAATTTCTAATATGCATTATGAAAAACCGGTTGATGGCAGCCAGGTCCGGAGGCAAATGGCATCACTGGTACCAACGGCGCACCTCATGGAAGCAGCAGAGTCCAAGGCACAACAAATTGTGAACTTGGCTACATCATGGCCATCCTGTATAGCTTGGGTTAGGGCAGGTCAGAGGTCTTCCGGGACACCTAGGAGGACTTGAGCTATGAATTCCAAGGAATGCAGGAATAGCGGCCCAGCAGGCAACTGGCATTCACGGACCTGCAGCCAAGCTGGTGGAAGGAAATACCATCTTCCCAAAGGTCTCCATTTGTTTGGATCTCGTTCGGACAGTAGAATTCTCAATATTGTAGAGGTACTACATTTTCTACTCAAATAGCAGATGACCTCATTATGGCAAAATAAACAGATTAAGAGTGGGGCTCTCACAATCTTATGAGAAGACTGACCCACCAAAGGCATACCCCCTTGAAGACCTAGTCACCAAAGAGTCCCAAAGAACTGTCTGTTGCAGAATTGTAGGCCAAACATAACCTTAAAAAATCTATAGCCTTTTCGCTCCAAATAGGCTACACCTTAACCGGAAAGTGATCAGTTTTTTGGAACTATCAAACAGTACACTCGGGTCATCCCTAATCCCTAAACTCATGGAACACATTATGTAATTCACCTTTTAAAAGAAAAATTGCACCCACGTTCAGACAAACTTCATAAACAAGGTCTTCAGAGATTTTAAAAACTGCTGGAATAGCAATTAAGAAACCGGTCATTTACAACACGTTATTCAATTACAAACATGTTCCAACTCTCTGGCTGCAAATAAAGCTGCTCATCCAAAAATATTTGACAGATTTTAAGATTAATGCCAATACAGCACTTCTAGGCATCTTTGCGCGGAGACCATCCAACATCTTAAACTACCTAATCTTCTTTAGATAGATCTCCTGACAGCTATAGGTACAAAACCGATTTTAACAGAATGGAAATGTTTAGATAACCTATCATTTCACACATGGTGGGCATGGTTGTGTTTCACCAGAAGCGCTGACAACACAATCTACAGTAAATCACACACTATATCCATACAGGAAGCTATGAGACACTACTGATCTCCACCTAGAGAAAAATAAAGTGCTGTGATCCCATGGTACACAAGACGAATACCAAGACCTAACATTTTACTCTTAATGAGAATCTCAGCTTAAACAGATATATTGTAATGCCCACCATTTCTCCCTGCCACTGCTCTCCTATCATTGTTTTTCTCTTTCTTCATGCATTCCTCTTTCCCTCCTTTCTTTTTCCACTTACTTTCCAATAAAATAATTCTTCCCTCATCTAGGTATGCTTGCTAAACTACCATATCACTCTACATGCCTAAGGTTCAAGATTTATGGTGTCTTCTTTTTGAATTAATGACACCATGTATGGTATACCACTGATGGGTCATCAAATATTTCAAAAATAATGTATAAAATAATTAAGTGTGTAAAAATGTACAAGTAATTTCACAATGCAATTTAAATATACAGCATGGTCTACTAAATAGCGCAAATGTAAATGTGTTAGATCGACTTCATCCCAGACTATTAAGACTGAAAACCTTTTAGTTAAATTCAGACACACTGATGAAGCATAAAATTGCAGAATGAAGTGCAAGGTTCTTTTTGTTGAAAACCTACATGCACAAGGAGAGCAGTTTTCTCTGTGTCTAGAGTATGCAGTCATCATTCACAAATCTCAAGGCCTAAGTATAAGTGTGGCTATGGTAAACATTGGTCAAAGAATTTAAAGAAGGAATGTAATACATTGCGCTGTCATGTGTTAAGTAAAATCTACAGTGACTACTGAGGAGAACGCTTTACAAAAAAAAAAAGAATGGAATACTGAAAAAGGTAGTATAGGATCCCTAACTAAGTTGTCTTGGGTGATCACTTATTGTATTTTAATAGTAAATCTTCTTTAAATTAACTCCAGGCATGTAACAGATCCAGCCGAACTCTGATAAGTCTTAATGCAGCGCTCCGTCTACTTTACAAACCAAAAATTTAGAAGAGTCAAATCACACTGAACTCACAAGAAGATGCTCAAGTGTTACCAGTTGTCCTCTAGTACTCTTAGAAATTTAATCTATTACAATTCAGAACTATTTTGGAAGCTGCAATGGAACATGAATTTGTGAAAAGTCAACATTCTTCCACTATATAGATACCTTTTGGGTGACTTATGTATTTAAATACACCAGACAGCAATTCTGATCCATTTGAAAAGGTTGACAAAGAAAGCCCTCCAAAACACATGTCCAAATTGTAGAGCAGATATGTTTAAAACTTTAGTAGCTCGAAAAAGGGAGAAATGTCATCATAATGTTGCAGTGATGCAGACTAGATAGCATGAAAAGTAAAATCGAAATTGTAAATTTCTAACATGGTCAGAAAGGAAAACATACACCACTGTAGGCATCACCTTTCACACAGACAGACAATGTCTGGCCACTACACAATCTACCTGAAAAATAAATCCGGTTAGATCAAATAGAATGATAAATGTCTTTCAAACAAATGTTGCCAAAATAATTATGAAAAAACTAATATTTCTGGAACAAAAGTTCTAGACTTTCAGAGAAAAGCTGTAGGTATGGAACTACAGTAAGAAGAAAAATCATTACATATGGAATGTATGTTATTTAGCCACAGGGTTAACAAACAGATTTTAAATTAGTTTTTTATGCTGTTAGAAAACATGTCCTGTCGCACAAAGTTTATAAGGAGGGTACATGTAATCAAATTAGGGACCCTTCTTTAACTCAAAAATTTCAATATTATTGTAAATAAATATTTTTCTACACATTGGAAAAAAGCCCTGTAGCGTACTTATTTGGAAAAAACACAGCAGAGAAGAAGACATTTATTAGTTTACAGTTTGTTTTTTATGGAATCCTGCAGATTTTTCCCACATGGTTCTTTGACTGAGTAAGAATTGTCTTTACCATGTGCAATGTAGCAGACTTAATTATTCTTGAGTGAAGTGTTTGGGGTTGTAAGGCACTGTCTGGGGAAAAACAAGGAATACAAATTGAGGGTGGACCAACAAATCCATGTAAACCCAAAATGTCAACCTACTAACAAATTGTTCTTAAGAAATTTTTATTACTAACACAATAAATGTCACTTAAAAAATGTTTTTGCATGATTTAAATATTCATAAATGGTTTCAGGTTTAGTAAATCCTTTAGTGTTAATGCTGAATATTACATGACCTGTGGTTACAACCAAAGGCTTTCCTCAAATTATTTTTACATTACAAAGCATTCAACCATTAAATTAAAACTGAGAATAGAGCATAGCCCCATGCCAACCTCTATGACCAACCACCACTGCCTAGTGTGTGCTGGGGACAGGACCTCAGCAAATGAGACACCCTCCAACCAACCACAACAGAGTATCTCTAAAAGCAATTTGAAGAGAGGATTGGCTGCTCGAGAAGCTTAACACAGCCTAACCTTTAGCTAAACCTTCTCATCAGTACACTTTGCAGTAGTCCGGGCAAATTGCCTCATCAAAAGTTGAGCTCTTCAGCCAACATTCACTTGTTCAATGGGAGTAACCTACTACCACCAAGGTGCATGCAATTCATATGGTGTGGTTAATTCTCACTATAAAAGGACAAGTACATCCATTGTGAAAATTAAGACATGGGCAAGTTAGTCAATATAAGGAGACATTTAATCCAAATTCAAATTAATGATCCATCTTTACTCTAAATGTCCAAAAATCAGACGAGCCACTAAACATTCAATGCTTTACATAAGGTATTACTACAACCATTAGAACATGCTTGCTTCAGACAAACATATACACACTCCCTATTTTACTTACTGCCCTTCTTGTCCTTTGATTACGACTCACTTTTATTCTCATGAACACCGTATCACCCCCTCATTAACTCTCTCAACCACTATCACTGAATTTCTCATTTTTAGTCATACTAAACTTAGTCAGCTAAGTTTCAGTACAGTATGGCAATTTTTGTTAATATTCATTCCCAGGAAAAGGTTTAAGGGGACAGGATTGAAAAAAATAATGACTTCCAATTTTAGCCATAATATGGAAATGTGGCTCACATCTGTAGTATGACAGAGCTAAATGGATTTGCAGCCAACTTGACATGAATGTAGAACTTTACTCAAATTCTATGGCAGGACACGGAGGCGAGGATTAGGCTTTTCTTTCCTCGTTTATTTCAACAACAGCCATCTTAAACTAAACAGAAACAACACTGAAGACTTCATGTCCCATGAGCCTTCAGAAAATCAACACATTCCATAACACAGAGTCTCTAGCCAATCAGGTGTCTCCTGGCTCCATAACTGACGAGTCCTGCAGCGCTTCCTCTTTCTTCGCTGCTGCAGCCTCGGTGTCAGTTAAGTGCCTCACTTCCTCAGAGGATTGGGGTTGTATTGCGGCCTTTGTATGTGGCACCTTGTTTCATGGTTTATGGTCTCTTTATGCTGTTTCGTGCTATGTGGTATATCTTGAAGCTTCTGCTTCTTACGCAGCCGCGGGAACGATTTCGCTCCTACGCGGCCACATTCGTTAATTACTGTGTGCCGGTGCAAGGGCGCGGCGGTCCGCCGGCCGCCAGAGGGCGCGTGCCTCTTGTCGGACTTCAGACGCTCTTAGCTCAGCGGGCGCGGGACGGAGGTCGCGTCAGTTTCAGGCTTCTGCCAAGCGCCTCCGTCCGCGTCCGTTTAGCCGCCTGGCTGCTTGGCGTGTGTACACCCCTCGTGGGGGGTAAGATCAGCAGGTTGGAGAACCTGTTTCTGCAGACTGAACCAGGCATAGTTTTTTCTATCAGCCCGTGTAATAAGGGCGTTTGGCATGGTTTGTGACAGAGTGTCTCCTGTCAGCCCCAGTGCAGGGCTATTGCTGTTTTTGTGCCTCAGTGGGTGGTCCCAACCCCTTTCCACCAATGGTATAGGTCCGCCTCGAGACCAGGCCGACCTATACCATTTAATGGTGCCGTCTGACCAGGCTCTCGAGAGGAGATCCGCAGCTTCTCTCGAAATTCCCGGGACCGTTACAGCCAGTGTAGAATTAGCCATTGCGTAATGACGCATGGCAACTATATATCGTAATGGCTGATGCACTTACAAACAGGGAGAATGGACTCCGAAGGTTGTAGGGTGTCCTGCTCATGCAGGGGCACCCTCACACTTAGAACCGAGCACCCTGCATTTTTTTTGCATGTTCACCCCCACATTTTGGACTGATGCTGCTGGTTCTTTAACTCAGCGCAAAGAGGCCTGCTCACCAGACCTCAATGCCAGTGTTCTAACCCTATACCTAGTTATTTTTAATTGGATATACCCAATTGGAGAGTACTGCCTTATTTTCAAGTTCCTAGTATATGGTACCCCCCAGGTACCCATGGCATGCAAGGCAGAGTGTTCACCCAGGGCTGCAGCACTGTTTGTGCCACCTTGCAGTTGACAGACAAAATGGACCCCAGCCTGCCACTGCAGACTGACAGCGCAGTGTTTGACACTGCCAGTTCAACTTTGTCATTACACCTAATGGCAAAGCCACCACTACCCTCAAGTAATGTATGCAAGTCTCCCCTAAGGAAGGCCAATTCAGCCCTATGGCAGGAGGCTGTATATTACCAAGTAAGACGTATGATTTTCTATGTCTTAGCAGCAACACTTTCAAATTCTCGTTTTGCTTTGGAAAGGTTAGGCGCCCCATTGGCTAACACAGGGTTATCGTCTGGCACCCGAGCCTACCTAACTAAATCAAGTAAGGTATCA
Source organism: Calotriton arnoldi (assembly GCA_963921515.1). NCBI lineage: Eukaryota > Metazoa > Chordata > Amphibia > Caudata > Salamandridae > Calotriton > Calotriton arnoldi. The sequence goes on along the minus strand of CAWUFW010001083.1, from coordinate 2,785,574 downwards.
AATTAATTGAGACATTAAACCCGACCTGATGCCCAGGCCAGATTTAAAGTCACTTTTAAAGTTAAGTAACTTTTAGAAAATTGCCACTCGGCACTCCAGCTAGCCCAGTGGCTTCACAAAGGCACTGATGCACAGATGGGTTTCTGACCACCTGTATTGACGTGTGAACGACTCCCAGGCACAGGAACAAAGGAAGTTGCCACAGAGTGAGGTGTCGCCTCCTCTCCTAGGATGGCCGCTTTTGACAGGCTGCTTGTGACAACATCCCCGAGTAGGATGCCTTTTGTTCCTGCAGACAATTAGGAGTCAGAGTTAAGGGAGGGAAACCAGAGCCTGAACCGGTTTTCCTGTGGGCGTGTAGAGGGTGGGCTACCCTGCTCCCGAAGACCAAGGAAATGTTGTGCCATCTTGTAGGGGGCAAGAATGGGGCACTCATGGATAGCCAAATGCCACACATCACAGGAACTTCGTCACAAGAGAGGAGGGGACCCAGTAGACCATTGGCTAGTGATCGCGTGGTCCCCTCGGGGCACTTTCGTGGGATAAGTAGGGTACCTCTGGCACCCTGACCCTCAGTTCACATTGGAGAAGAGGATGAAGGAGGACTGCTAAGGTGCCTTTTAACTTGACAACAAGAGACTGTATCGTCGTGAAAACTGAACTGCACCTGTTGCCCTATTGGGCTAGCAAGATTGTGGCTGCGCCTGAGGCTCCTGCAACTGGGAAAAGTCGATTTCCCTCCATCAAGCCCAGAGACTCAGAAGATCAGTCTGCTGATCTCCTGGAACCAGCTTCTAGACAACAAGAGCGGAAAGAGCCCAAACGGACAGGTTAGTAGCCGCTGCAAAAGTTTTGCCGCTACCAGTAGCCGAGCACCAAAGAGACAATCCAAGATAGCCAAAACTTGCACCCAAGTCTGCCGGACCCGGAAGTGTTGGCAGAGTCTGGAGTTACGCACCAAAGGAACACCAGCCCCCACCAAAGAGTCTGCATCCAACCAAGGTACTGCAAGATCAGTAGTGCAGCATCAGCTGCCCGACTACTACAACAGAGACTTCGAGGGACCCTGATGTCCGTGGCCAAAGACGCCCCACGGCACCCATGGTCCAAGGAAACACCACTGAGACACTCGCGTCGACCGCACCACAACCAGAGGATTCTTTTGAGCATCTTTGCCTGCATCCCTCAGTATCAGTACCACTCCTTTGACTTTTATGGCGGTCATGCTCTAGTGTTTAGAACTTGCTCTAAAAACACTTTGGTTGCCAGTTAACGGTTCAAAGTATCCATACTGGCCCCCTAGACATCGCTGATGTCGGATTTGGTCACCCAACTCGAGCAGGAGTACCTGCACTAACTTTTTTTAAATTTTGACAAATGTACAAACTTTTTGTTGGCTAATGCTAGTTTGCGTTTGCATTCAAAAGTGATAAAAGCTTTAAAAATCTGCATCTTCGGAACCCTCTGGTGGGTTTTGATGATCAAGGTCATAATTCATAAAAATACGCTCCATTTTTATAAGTTGTTGTGTCTTTTTATTGGGATGAGATTTTCTTATTTTGTGGTCTGGTGCTGTAAAATGCTTTACACCTAGTTCCTTTGCCAAGCCTTACTGCTTGCAGCCACGGCAAACCAGGGTTGAGCTAAGGTTAAGTAGATGATACTGACTGGCCCCAGGAAGGTATCTATGAGTGTACTCCACGATAAGGCCCCAAAGCCATATCATATAGTACACAGAGATCCTTACACACACGTTCCACAGACATTAATTTGAGCCTCTTGCTCTTTAGTAAGGTAGACATCATCCAGTTTTCAAGGAAATGCTCCATGCTCGCGGACCGTTTAGGAAACCCAGGAAGCGAATGCCGTTACACCACGTGCAGCCCCCCGCATCTTCTACCCTTCAGTGGAGTGATGTCACCTCCGCTTTCATGTCTTTCAGTTGGGCATTGAGATTGTTTAGGGTGTGCCGCATGGAGGTCAAAGAGGATTCAGCGTCGCCCACTCACTCTGCAAGTTTCCGATGATCCGCTCAAAGCAGGTTCACATCTAGGGAGACAGCATTGATTTTTGTTTTTGTGTCCAGGATTGCATGCAGTACTTATTCAAATTGGACAAAGTAACTGCGCAGGGTGGCCTCATGATGGCCCAAAGCACCAATGCTATGAGCAAAGCGGGGGGCGGGCAGTCAGACCCGCAACATATCCGGTGCCTGGGACCAGGTTCCTAGTAGATTTGGGCTTCACCATCATGTCCCCGCTGACATCAGTCACTGGTGGGTGCTGTGAGGGTTTCACTCCAGCAGGTCGAATGACTGGGATGTGCGGTGTCTTCCTGGGGCTAAAAGTGGTGGCCACCTGGTTTTCCTGTGTAGCCCCGGGTTGGCGTTATAGGGCCCTCTGCAGCCCATGGTGCAGGGCAAGCGGTTCAGCGACAAAGGAGGGGGTGGGAGGTTCACAGTGAAATGGTGCCATTTGGTAACAGGGCAAAGTGCTTCTAGTGGGACCTCAATGCTCCACGTCGTCAGGGATAAATCACACTCCAATCAGGAGCTTACCAGTGAGAGTACTCTGCTAACGCCTCCCAGGTGGCAGAGTCCAACAGTGTCAGTGATATCACAGCCTAGGTTGTGCTGTCTCTGCCTCGCTGCTCAGCTTAATACCTTCCTCCCATGGAGGCCCCAACACAGGATTCTGGGGCGTCGCAAGCCTGCAGTGGTCATGTCAAGTACTGGCACAAGTCTCAGGCAGGTCGATTGGGCCCTTCGCCCTCACTCCATCCCTTGCAGTTCGCTATGGGGCCCTTTCAGTGCTAGGCTCCAGGTCGCTCGGAGCTGCTGCTGATTCCTCTCACCACCGCCGCCTCCTTGTGCAGCTTTGCTGTGTAGGACCCTCACAGACCTTTCAATTGGCCTTTGGCAGGCCGGTACGGGCACCAGTTAAGAGGCATACGTCGTCTGGAGCCGCAGCACTTCATGGCTTATCGCGGGCCTCCTTGCCCCTAGCCTCCATTCACAGCTGCCTTGCACCGTGGCTCAGACCGCAGTGCGGTCAGAGGCCTCATCGCTGCCTCAGTTTGTGGCGCCACTTACAATGTCGACAGCTGCAGGGGATCGGGTTCGCCCATCTGTGTTGCTGCAGGGGAGTGGGGGCAGTTCTGGGGGTGGGGAAATCACCCGCACAACACTGGGTGCCCCTGGGCCGACTCCCTCAGGATGGAGCAGGATAATGTGCGGGTCCGGGCCAGAGATACCCAAAGCACATCCAAAGCGGCCACCATCTTGTCCACGTCCCTAAGTGGGATTAAAAGGGTTAACACTTTAAGTGTTTTAACTTGCCAGTCATAACAAGCAAATCCTGTCAAGCGTTTCGATTTAAAAAAATTTTTTTTAAATAAAATGTGATGAGCTGATTATGGATGACATTTTGTTTTTCCTGCCATCTTGAAACTCGGATGCTGGCTGCGCCTCACAGGTTACTATACATTGTGGTTTTACGTGTTTCCGCCACAACCATAACGGTCTTTTTTTCAGTGAAATAAAATATATATGGTAGCTCTGCTAGCTGGGCTTGTAACAACTATGAAATCTGTGGGACAGCTTTGTCTAAGGGAGACCTGAGATTGTCAGCTCGGTGAAAATGTTAATTTTCAAATCCTGTCCCTTAACAGGACAGTCTCAGTCAAGTTATGGTGGTAAACGAGCAGGGAAGGACCAAAAGCAAAAAGAATAATGGAAGTGCTTACATGGCTATAAAACCTATATAATCAAACGATAATAGAACCATTTTAGAAAATAATTCATAAAGTCCACTTTAAATATATATACTTGAAAATTTCACAAAACATTGTCTCAGTAACACAATCGACTATCGACCGAGTACACTACTGCAACACTTGGTAAAGTGCAAGAAATCTGGGTCAGTTGGTGATAATCTTCCCCAGGGATGGCTAGATATGCCCTTGTTCCCATGCCGTTTGACACTAGTGGAGGACAGCTTTGCGTACTTGGGGATCTTCTGGACGCTGGAGGGGGGGCTCTACCTCTGCAAGTACTTCGGGAGAGTGTCAAAAGCCTTCAGAGATGATGTGGATAAGTGGAGAGGGCTACCCTTCACCTTGCAGGGGCAAGCAGCAATTTTTACAATGATCTTACTCCCTAAGCGGTTGTATGATCTACAGAACACATACTATCGGGTCCCCCAGAAGGTTTTCACTGGGTTAGGAGGAGATGTGTACCCTTCTGTGGAATGGGAGGACACCCTAGAATTGCCCTGAAGGAACTGTAATGGAATCCCTACAATTGGGGGGAGGGAGGGTAGCTCTCCCAGACCTACTACTGGGTGGCCCATCTAATCAAGATCAATGATTGGATATTCCCCTCAAATCCCCCCTCCCTCATAGATCGCTCCACCTTCACACGGACTGGCACAATGGGGGACACAGTCGTACATGCACTATCTATACAAGGGTAAGGGGATACAGCGTCTACTCCCAACCACCCAAGTAGCCGTAACAGCGTGGGACAAAGATATGAAATAACTAGGTTGGTATCGTATGACCACGCTGAAAACACCCTTGTGGGAGGCAAACTGGCTCCAGGAGATGGAGGGAGCTACAGGGGTTTGAGCTCTGGGACCTCATTGGGAGCTCCAAAGTAGGGGATTTGTTAGAAAATGGGGAGATTATGCCATTTTCTTCACGGCAACATGAAAATGGAATGAGTGTCAACCAATTCCTGAATTATGCACAGATACAACATGCATGGCAGGCTGAGGGGCTACCAGGGGAGGGTATCCCGGAATACACTCCATTGGAAGGGCAGTTGTTAAAAGAAGAACTGGAAAAAGGAGCAGTCACCTTGCAAATAAAACACTGAGCAACATGCCAGATAATTTATGTAGACTGCAAGAGAAATGGGTCTGATGTGGAGGACATGGAAGATATAGATTGGGAAGCAGCCCTGATGCACCTGAAAGAGGTGTCAATAAAGTCACGTTTACAATTGGTTCAATTCAAGATTCTCCACAGAATATAGTACGACAGACGGAGACTACATAGTATGGTAAGGGCTATGTCCCCGTACTACTTGCAATGTGATGCAAGGGCAAGGTCAGATCTTTCCTCCACACACTCTGGGGGTGCCCATTGATCGATAAACTACTGGGTGGCGATCACTGGAGAACTATGTAATATCCTTGAACAGCATATCCCACTTGAGCCGAAGTTCATTCTTTTGTGGATGCCTAACGACATGGACCTTCCACAGGCCAAAGTATTATTTTGTGGCCTAGGCCTGGTGGTAGCAAAGAGGAATATAGCCCATAACTGGGGGGCAGGTGAAAGTCCGATGATACAGGAATGGAGACGAGGCATGGATATCTACATGATAGCGGAAAAAGTCACATACACCAGTAGGTGCTGCCCCCGAACATTCTACAAGTTTTGGGGTAGCTGGATCAGGTACTACTCACTGGAGCTCATGGGAGATGGAGCTGGACAGCCAGGACGCATTGGTTGTTTAACCACGCATGTTGTAATGGGTGTATATGTGATACGGGTCTATGGAATTCTGCTATTGACTCCTACTTCTTTTCCTTTTTAAAATGTACTGGCCGATTGATGTCTGGGGGAGGGAATGCGGCGGTAAGGTGGTTTGGTTCTTAATGTCGCTATCTTTTATTGGGCGCCCGCCTGGGGCTATATATGGCGTTTGATTGTTTAGGCGGTGAAATAAAAATTCAAATATTTTTGAAAAAAGAAAGAAATGCAGGTCGCAAAGCAACTTACAATATTTGTTGAAGCATCAAAAATATTAAATGCCTAGCAATTTGGCTTTCACACAAATGGTGGCACCATAATGGTCTTTGGTGCTGGCTATGTATGAGGTCAAGTCAATTACTGATGAGAGAGCGTGACTGATTTTCCAACAACTCTGCTGCCTTCGATATGCCTGACCACAGAGTGAAGATTATGGGTAGGATGTTTTTGAGATGCTTTCAATGCCATTCCTGCAGAGCTGGTTCCATGCCTCATCTCTTCCAATTTTTAAATCACTGAAATCGAAAGTCTGTTTAGTGGTCCTTCTGGATAATCAATCCCACCCCATGCTTTTTTATCCGTGATTATCAGTGCCATTATCAGAGCTGATCTAATTGTTTAATGTAGGGTTGTGTCTTATGTGGTTCAGACATAGCTCATTTTTGAGCTAAAAAAGCATAAGGACCTTAACTCACACATGGCCACGATCTACAACAAGTTTGACCCCCAACCCACCACCCCCAGCCCCAACAACCTCAAGCAACCAGCAATACCCAGCCGAACGCTAACCACCTTGTCTCCACTCACTGCGCAGACCACCTCTACCATCATGTTGTACATCCACTCCGCGGCGCCCACCGACCCCTGCCTCCACTATCTCTTCAACCTCAGAGCCAACCCTATGAGCACAGAACTCACCAGCATCCTCAACACCTCCATCTCCACAGCAACTTTTCCAGACAGATGGAAACAGGCGGAGGTCAGAACCCTCCTGAAAAAACCATTGGCCGCCCCAGCGACCTCAAAAACTACTGACCGATCTCCCTGCTCCCCTTCCCGGACAAAGTACTCAAGAAAGCCATCAACCAACAGATCACTGAAAAACTGGAACTCAACCAACTACTCGACGCCTCACAATCTGGATTCTGTGCCAACCACAGCACCAAGACTGCGCTGATCGCCACTACAGACATCAGAACTCTCCTAGACTGTGGAAAAATGGTGGCACTGATCCTCCTTGAAATCTCCGCTGCATTTGACACCATCTCTCACCACACCCTCATCGACAGACTCCACGCAGTCGGCATACAGCAAAATGAACTCAAATGGATCACCTTTCCTCTCAGGGTGCAGAGATAGCATCCAACTGCCTCCCTTCTCCTGCGCACCCAAGGACATCACCTGCAACGTACCCAAAGGATCATCCCTCAACCCACCCTATTCAACATTTACATGACCCCCTCCACAGTCTCAACTTAATCTCCTACGCCGATGACACTCAACTCAACCTCTCACTCACCGAGGACTCTACCAACACCAAAACCATGACAGATGTAACTAAATGGATGAGGGACAGCTCCCTCAAGCTCAACTCTGACAAAACAGAAGTTATGATCTTCAGGAATTACACCTCCGTATGGGGGGACAGCTGGTGACCAGCAGAACTCAGACCAACGTTCACACCAACAGACCACACGTGCAACATCTGCATCATCCTCGACAGCCAACGGACTATGGCAATGCTCTCTATGCCAGAATCTCCACCAAAGTCCTCAAAAGACTCCAGACCATACAGAACACTGCAGCCTGACTCATCCTCGACCTCCCTGAATGGAACCACATCAGCTCCCATCTCCGAGACCTCCACTGGCTCCCCATCCAGAAAAGGTCAGTTCAAGATCCTCACACATGCCTAAGGGTGCTACAAATCCACGGACCATCCTACATCAACCATCGGCTGAATTTCCACCTGCCAGCAAGACACGTGCACTCTGCCTCACTCACCCTCGCACACACCCCTGCATCCATCGCAGCCACAGCGGGGACCACTCCTCCCACCAAGACCTGGAACGCCCTATCCCTCCAACTCCGTAAAGCCCCCTCCCTGGCGGAGTTCAGAAAGAAGCTCAAGACCTGTTTTTTGACAGAGACACAGCACCTCAGCGCCCAGATGCCCCCAGGGGTGACAGAGTGCGCGCTACAAATACTAACCGATTGATTGAGAGGCAAAAAAGTTAAGCTTATAGCAGAGCTGGCGCTAGGCATGAGCAACTGTCAAGGGCCTTGCACTCAGCCCCTCAAAATGGGGCCTCACGCAAGTGTTTACCCCCTGTCCTTGACTTCACACCTATGGTAAAGCACTACAAGGGCCAGGGGACGGGCGCCTCTTGGGCAAGTATAGCGCTGCAAGCAATAGAGGAAGGGGCCCATCTCTCCTGTCCCTCACAGCCCCACACCATAGCTGCAAGGCCCATACCCATTTTGCAGGTGTGGCCTGCAATTTTTAATCTTGTCTGGCTGCCGACAATGCACCATATGATGCCCACTGTCCAGCATTTTGGTGCCCCTAGGACTTTTAACTCTTAAAAGACAGGAATTTCACTTTTTCAGCCCTTTACAAGCTGTGAAATGGATTCTTATCAGTGGCAGGCAGGGAGAGGAAGCACAGGCAGGGTCCTGCAACATGCAGGTTCAGGAGGACCTTTAGCTATTAAAATACAAACAGCCATGAATGAGTAAGTGAAGCCCATTTTTTCAACTTTTTTTGCAGTTTTATGTATTGGAGTGCTTTACATGATCACCGGTTACATTACACAAGGACATATTCCTTTTTAAGGCATGGGTATATTAAGTGATTTGCTCAGAATCACAGGATGTTGTCCGGATGCCGAGCCTTGAACCTGCGACTTGAGTTCCAAGTCGGCAGCTGTGGCTGTAATGCCACAGCCGCTCCCTTCCTCTACCCATGCTCCGGACCTGTCCAGGGAGTACGCCCATAATATCTATTATTTGCCCAGGAACAAACAGTTGGTTTAAATTAGCAGACCCAGGTCTGCACCGCACTGCTACTTGGTGCAAAGGGTATATATTTACCACTGTACTGCTTTTAAGTGACTATATCATGTAAGTGGGCGCCATTCTCCTTCAAAGTAATATTCAGTCTATTTTTAAAATCACACTAGCAGTTTTTATATAGAGTCAAAATACTCCCAATTGCGCCAAAAAGAGCAGGGCAATAGGGTCAGAAACGTTATTGCCCAAGAGCACACAGTTTGGTTAAATGGAAGGCCGGGATTCAAAGCTGCATCTTCTAGTTCCACATTTGCAAATAGTCCACTAGACCACAACTGGGTCCTAAGTGATTCTGATGTCAAGGTGAAGGGAGGGCCCCATACAGGGAATTGTCACTCTTATGGGGCCTGCCCAGCTTTAACCATAAAGCTGAGATTAGATGGCAAATATTTTAGTTTCATAGCTAAAACGTGTCCACTGCACCAGGTTCTGTGGCAGTGGGTACTTACTAGACAGTTTGCAGAGTAAATACTGATATTTACCACTGGTGGTTAAAAGCCAAAGACCATTTCATTCTATTTGATTACCAGAGTTCATTTTCTAAACTTATTTGTCACAATTTGCAATAGCGAGCAGTCCAGGCTTATTCCAGGAGGTGGTAAAGCGGTTAGAACTAAAATATAGTATGAAGAGTAATCACACTCAAATTTAATCTCCAGCCGAGTTATCTTTTAACATGGGCTTGCTTTAGAGGGAGGATTCAGAATGAAACCCCCAAAAGCCTCTATGTGACTGATAGTTCCCCTGCTCTCCAACAAATATCTTCCGATGTCTCTGCACATGCGAGTCTCCACATGCGCAGGTGTCTCCAAAGGCACATATTGTTTTGTGAAACGATAATGGAAAATTGGTCACCCTACTTGGTGGCCCTTGCAGCAATGGCTGGGGAACATAACTGTGAGGCCAGGGAAGGTGACTCTCCTCCGTAGGCCTTTCAGCACCAGACCATGGATCTGAGGCCCAGGGCTGTGGAGCCACATCCCATGGGCCTTGCAGCACTAGACCATAGCTGTGGGGCCCAGGGAATGGGACCACCTATTCCCTGGGCATCGCAACTCTGGATCCTAGTGGGGTGGTCCAAGGGAGGGAACACCAAGGCACATGGCTCCCCTATTCGAAGTTCCCTCTCCTTGGTCTTGCAGCACTACACAATGGGTGAGAGGCTTAGGGAAGTGGAGGCCCCTACCCTACGTCAAGTAGCAATCGAGTAGCATTGCAAGGCCTTGGGGAGGTCCCCTCTCCCTTGGGCTTCATAGCCATGGTTCAGTGCTGCGACGCAGGTGATTAGTTGGCTCCCTCCCTTAATCCGCTCAGCGCTACACCACCACTGGAGAGCACGGGTGGGGGCTCAAGTGACCCAGCCCCTGAGCACAATTGGAACAGTCTCACAGCTCTGTGCCATAGCTCTGTGCATGATCCATATGAGGGGCATAGTCATCAGTAGTGAATAAGGTGCATTGGCATTGGGCACAGGGGTATTAAGAGCCTAATGTTCCCAAATTATGGCTCTATATTACTGTGCAGCCACTGGGCGAGGACACCCTTTTAATATTTACCATGGCACCATTGCTCTGCCACTTGCCTCTATTTCATGGGCCTCACAGACATGTTCCAGAGCTGCGAGGACCAGGGGAGGCCATCCCGACCCTGGATCTGACAGCCATGGCTAGACGCTCAGCGGAGAATGCACCCACCCATGAGCTTAGTAGCACTGGGCCATGTCTGTGAGGCCCAACGGGGGCATCTCTCAGCAGTGTAGCTATCAGAGCTCATAATTGTTGGGTACCCTATGCATACAATTTATGGATTTGTTTTACTGACCGGCATCATTTTCTTGCATCTTGCCCATGGCTGCATTACTATGCCATTGGTCTCTTTTCCCATGCACCTCACAGCAATGATTCAGAGCTGTGAAGCCCACGAAAGGCTCATCTCCCCTATGCCTTACAGCCATGGTCTAGTGATGAGAGGCTCAAGGGAGGGAGCCTGTTGCCCTGGGATTTGCAGCACTGGTTCATGGATACAATGCCCAGGAGAAGATACCCCTCTGAAGAGCATAGCTATCAATAGTGTAGCAAATGCAGCGGGACCATGGCCTTGTGCAGTTATGGGACCCATGCACCCAAATTATGGCTACATTTTACTATCCAATCAGTGGCTATAGGGTAGTGGGGGGGAACAATTTACCTTGCATGCACCAGGACTCATTGCAGCATTGATGAATCACAGGCTCCCTTCCCCTGGGTCTCACAGCCATAGCCCTCCGCTGCAAGGCCTAAAGGGTAGGCTTGCATCACAGCACCATGGCTGTGAGGCCCAGAGGATGAGGACCATCTTAGGGACATAGCCATCATTAGTGCAGCAGGTACCATGACACTGGAGCCCAGGGGTGTTATGGGCCCAATTTACCCAAATTATGGATGTATTTTATGTCCGGGCGGGGGCAAGACAGAGGTCCATTTTCCTTGCTTCACCAGGGCCTGTGGCACCATTGCTACACCACTCTCTCCTGGGCCTCACAGCCATGATCCAGTGCTGCAAAGGCCAGGAGAGGCCTCCTTTCCCCTGGACATCACAGCCATGGTCCAGTGCTCTGAGGCCTACCGGAGGGAGGGTGCAGGACTGTTCTTCATTTTACATGTTGGTCTTGCATTCTGCAGCAAACTCATGCAGGATATCAAATGTCCAACTTTTCTATGCTTGCCAAGGGACTGATGCAGGCAAGTAGGCTAATCAATAGGGGATGTAAAATGCATAGTTTAGCTGGTGACCCTGGAGCAGCACAGCCCACTGGGATGCCCAAACACAGGCTCTGAGAACAACAGTGTGCTGAGGTGCGAGGGGACCAGCATTTGCTAATATGGTAACTAGGAAGGAGGACTTGTACCACAGGAAGTGACCTATAGAGGTTACTTTATTAAAATGTTTACCTTTAGGGGTGCTAAAAGGAGAGACCAGCACCCACCCTAAAATCTTTACTTTAAGATAATGGCCAGAAATCCCATTAGATGACAGATAAGGAGGAAAAGGTCCCGGAAGAACATGATTTGCCCAAGATCAAACTATTGTTCCAAGTAGGAGAACCAAGACTGCAACACAGGACTGCATGTTTTAAGAAGCATAATTTTCCCAGCCTACAGCACGCTTTACCTGTTGTAAGAGAATAGGAGTCTAATTTAGGACATGGTGTAATCAGTAGTGGCTCCTTCATTGGGATGGAGGAGCATTCCCCCCCACTGAGCACAGCAAACATGAAAAATAAAATGCTTATTTATTAACATTTAAAATTTTAGTACTGCACTGCCAACCCAAGCAGAGTGTAAGAGTGGGGCGGGCCATTGCTGTAGCAGATTGGCAGAATGGAGAAGTAATGGTGGCCACTCAAGTTTAAAGTGTGCATGTCAGTTTGGCCAGATGTCTTGCGACGGCCAGCCCAATGTACGCACTTTAAACCTGTCCAACTCAAGCTGCGTTTGATAGCCGGGTGGAGAGCAGACGGGTCTCGAGCGTCTAAAGGAGTGCCGAGCCATCCCGCTCCAACCAATCCTGGTGCTTCTTCCCATGCTGGTTAATATTAACAGCAGGAGAGGAGCATCTGGAATGGTTAGGGGAGTTGTCTCTGGGATGCTGTGTTTCGGACAGGCTAGAAAAGAACACCGAAGACCAGAAGACCTGCAGCCAGTTGGGTAAGTAAACATTTTTTCTTCTAAATTCTGTCAGCAAAGGTTTGAATGAACACTGTCCGTGGGAAAACGCGATCATTTAAGCATTAATGTTATTCTGCATGCACTTTGGATTTTGAGTGTTTTAGGGTTTTATCTAGAACACTTTTGACCTCTTGATTATGTATGTTTTACTATTTATTCATTGTTAGTATACGTATTATTTCTCCTATCTTTATTATATATTCTTTGTCAGTATACTTATTATTTATTTTATTTTTATTATTTGTATGGTCCTTCAGTTTTTTTCATCTATTTCCCCAGAAACTGACAGGAGGATTTTTCTGTTATTGAATCCTACTCCTCAGCGATGATTGCGGAGCGACGGGTTTTGATTTTATATTATTCCACTCTATTATCGGGTTGATTCCCTTGAAAAAAGATTATTTAAAGATGGCCCCTGTGCCTCTTTGAGAATTGTAGCAGAACTTTGTCCGCTCTCTATCTCTATGCTATTATTTATCCTCCGTTGGCGTACGTATGACGCCGGGAGACATTTAAATTGCGCCGTTTTCACTTTATGCGTCTTGGCTGTTACGATTTTGCCCAGCCGACATCTTGAGGAACCCCGTTTAAGAATATCATCATCCCGGTTTTCGGTAAGCGTACATCCCTTTGCTGCGGTATTTTATCTCTTTATAGCCTAGTTTTTTGTAGTGTTTGAAGCCATCGCGCTTTTTGTATTAACCGTCTTTGCCGGTAAGGTAAAAATGGCCTTGTACACCTTGGCGCTTTGTGAATTCTTAGGGTTTTCCACCTTAGCCTGCGTATATTCGGGGTATCTCTGCTATTCTCCCCTGGGATTATACCTTTGCGCCATGTCTTCTTTGTGTATGAAGAGACTTATTGATGTATTGTTTAGGTTTGGGTTTATTTCATTACTTATTCCCTGTACAAACCTGATATCGCCATGAAATATCTTTTTTGGCTTGCCATATCTATCGGTTTAATAAAACGCGCGTTAAAAACTGTAAGTGCTATATAGGCGATGACTTTTACAGACTGGTTGACTGTTTTGTATTGTTTCTTGAAACTGAATACCTTTTTTTCCCCCCTGTTTTTCTTTCCTTTTTCAGTCGGAAGTGCATCAAGTCCCCAATTGATGTTTCACGATTGGGCCATTGACCAGATATTATCGATCCCCTTATGTGGGGTTACTAGCGGGTCTAATGACCTGTTGGATTGGTTCCATGAGAAATCTATGAAATACTTTGGATCCTTGGTATGCATTTTCTGGCGCATGAGTTTTTCATGTTTTTTTATGATATATTTGATTAATTGCTATATACTCATGCCCGGGCTTTCATTTCAGATATTGTTGTACTTGGGGGTCAGGTCTTATTAACGACCTTACAAAAAGAACCCTAGTGAACATTTCTATTATCTAAGGTATTTTCGGTATGTTTGATGAATTATCATTCTGAGTACGTTATATGTGAGATTTTTCTTCATGCACTTTTAATTCAAATTAATTCAATTCTCTTTCCACGCTTGGTGTGAGTTGCTATTTTGCACAACCTATTCATTGCGCACAATGGTGTGAAGCACATGGGTTTTCTTTATGTTTCTCTATTGGTGTTAAAACTTATTTCTTGGTACACACTATTCAGTTTTTAAACTTTTTTAAACAATGAATCCTCAACTGAGTTTCACCTTTGGGCTGATTTGTGCTACACGAATGGTATCATAGATCTTGACAAAGAAATATGTACAGTTTATTCATTGAAGTATATAAATGTACAAATTGCTTATACATTTTTTTGTGATCCTAGGTGTGGTTGTGTGTCCCACACTATTTATCCACCTACGCCCTGATGAAGGTGTAGCCCCTTTGAGGGCTTTGCACCGAAACGCGCGTTGGCGCTTAAATCTACTCGTGCCTCTGGACCTTTCCCATCTATTATCAGAAGGATACACGAGAATGCTCCATTTTTGGAACTAGGCCATCTGGAGCGATTTATAATGTTTTAGACATGTGGTTTTGTTGAGGAATGAATGGGTATGATACTATGAATGAATGCTGGTATGACCGATGTTTATGAGTTTTTGGTGTGGGATATATATAATTTTATAGATGACTTTGTATGTTTTATCCAGTTATATGTTTGTGTAAATTGATATTATGTTTGGTATTATGCAAATATATGAAAAATAATATGGTTAATTTAATAACTTAAAGAAAACTTTTCCTTTTTTCAAATATTTGAAATTTTGTGTTTGTCAGCCTGAAGTGTTGGAATGTAATCTTAGGACCCTTTATCTGGGCCGCTCTATATCCGTATACTTGGGTGGGTGACCGTTTTGTAGTGTAAGTAAACATTTTGGGCCCGATTCACAAAGGTAAACTTACACTTTAGTGTAAGTTTACAGTTGTTTGCTACTCACAAAGGTATTTTACTAGCAGTATTGTCACGACCGCGTACACTCTCCGTACATAATAAAAAGATAGGACTGTCATCTTTATCTGCAGCGACTCCGCAGTCGTAAAGATACTAAAAGTAAAATACCTTAGTGAATAGCAAACCATTGTAAGCTTACACAAATGTGTAAGGTTACTTTTGTGAATTAGGTCCAGTATGTTTTACTTTTCGACCCACTAACAGGCACTGTGAGAAAGAAAACTAGTTACTTACCTGTAACTTTAGTTATCCAGTACTGGTATCTTTCATAGATTCACATGCTTGAATCATCCCCGCCGTCGAGGGAGAGTCTCATGGTAAAAATAAACATATATATATATAATAGCAGTAATACATATCATAATATGCTATAATGCACTGCATACTCATTGCAGTAGCCCATCCCTGGCCTTTTGTAAAAAAGAACCAAAGTTGAAACACAGCCAATCAGGCTTCTGAACTGGGGTGGAGAGGGCGGAGACGGTTCTTGACTTTTAGAAGTTAGGGATTGATTCTAGTCATCAAGGAGTGCCAGCCACGGCCCAGTACTGTGAGGCCCAGGAGAGGAAGGGCCCTCCACTGTGCCTCACAGTGCTACACCCTGGTGGGATAGGTCGTCTCTTCTTTGAGACTCAGAAGCATGGTCAAATGGTGCAGGAGTCGAGGAAGAGCCATGTCCTGGCCTTGTAGTGCGGGACCATGGATGAGAGGCTAAATGGGGCTTTTCTCCCTTGGACTTCGTAGTCCTGGTCAAACACTGTGAGGCCCAGAGAAATGGGCCCTAGGTTTGCCTTCGATTACTTCTGAAGTTCAAGTAATAATTCTTTCCAACTACTTTCCTGTTATCAAACCGGCATTAATGTCCCCTGATCCCAGTGTACCTGTGAAATGGCTAAATAAATGGATGGCCCATTATCGAATGTCTAACTGGGACTATTTTCTTTCACCAAAAACACTGCACTGTTTTAATAAAGATGATGTTCATCCGGTGTTTTGCAAAGTTGGGACACATCATCATATGCAGGTAAAAGGAGATGTATCTCAAAACTCTTAATTGGATCTACATCATGCTAATTTACAAAAGGAAAAGCATGTTGGAACCATGTAAGTGTATGCTAATAATTAGTATCAGATCATTTAAAGGCTTCAGAGAGCAGTGGTAGGAGTGGTGTAGCTATAGGTAACAGCACATGACGTTAAACCCTTTAAGCCTACATATGATTGTATTCTAGTAATTTCTGGTGTTTTACAATGACTTGAGTGATGCCTTTAACAGAAGACAAGCTATTTTCAACAGGTGTATTTGCTTTTGTGCACATATCTCATCTTGTTCTGGGTATCTGGGAAACAATCTATCCACTAGCCCCCCTAAGGGTATTCTACATGCTGCAGGACATCTCAACTCGGTTATGAAGAAATTTGATCACATCATTCCATCATGATGGAACTCCACAGATTCCCCTTGCCAGCCAGCACCATCTTCAAACCCAGCTACATCATCTGCGGAGCCATCACAATGCATTAACAGTCCACAAATCAGCTACCTTTCCTATCACTCTTTGACTTTTACTCATCATAGGCCCTGTACAGTGCTATACTGCCTTATGGCTAGGTTTGCACTGTAGAAGTACCACACACACAAATGACACCCCTGGCTAACTGGATGACAATCACGACATTACCAGTGACTTGCCACACACCCACAAAGGCATTTGCAGAAGGAAGAAGTGATAAAAAATAAAATAAACATGCAGAAGGCCTTTCCCATCTATGCACCAAGAATCTGGAATGATATTCCCATATCCATCTGGACAGGCTGAACCCAGCTCCAATTTAGCGCACAGCTGGATACTCAACTCTTTATAATAAAAAAAAAACAATAAAAAAAAACACTAAATCATGATGCAGTGACAGTTCACAACCCAATTACTCCTCCTATCGCATGTTGGCTGGGTCTTTCACACTGTACAGCACTTCATAGCCATTCAGCTGGGTTTTGCAATATATATATATATATATATATATATATATATATATATATATATATTCATATTCACTGAAAAAACTAAAGGTTACAGGGACGTTATAGTTAGGCTGACATTTCACTCGTACAAAACCAGAGAAATTCAGAAGTTATAGTTAGCTGAGGTAACTATAACTCGCGCCCGCATAATGCACTGCTTATGACCTCACATATTACATCACTCATGACATGGTCAATGACATCACTGATGACATCTCAAATGACATCACTGATGACATCATCCAGTGACTGTTTTTAAAATGTTTATGTGTGTTAAATATATATACCAAGGTGTATTGATAAATCAGTGGGTGTATGAGTGCCTATATCGATGATTCAGTGGGTGCGTGACTGACTGTATAAGTGAGTGATTAGGGATCTCAGTGAATATATGGGTTACAGACTAGTTTGTCTGAATGTCTGCATTAGTCTGTCAGATGGTGTGTAAGTGGCTGTATGAGTTGGTGAGTGGGTATGTGAGTGGATGTATGGCTTGATTGGTTGTCTGAGTACCTGTATGGGTATATGAGTGTCTGTGTGGGTGGGTGAGGGTGTGTGTGTGACTGCCTGCATGGAGGAGTGAGTGGGTGGGTAAGTGGCTGTATGTATAAGTGAAGGGCTATGTAAGTGATAGTGTGTGTATGGCTGAGTCGGTGAGTGAATCGATGAGTCAGTGATATATGGGTGAGTAACTGGATATGTGAAAGTCAGTATAGCTGAGTGTTGGAGTATATGAGTGACTATGTGTGAGTGAGGAATTGTGATCGTGGCTATGTGGGTTAGTGAGTGCGCGTGTGTGTGAGTGAGAATGTGCTAGTATCTGTATCAATAATTGAGTGGGTGTATAACTGTAGAGGTAAGTAAATGCCTGTGTGATTTACTATAGGTGAGTGAGTATGGGTGCGAGTAGCTCAATGAATGACTGACAATGTGTGAGTGGGTATATGGGTATGTGAGTCGGTGTATGGGTATGTGAGTGGATATATGGGTAACAGGGGTGTGTGTAGACCTATGAATCAGTGAGTGGGTGTGTCAATGATTTTGAGAATGTTAGTGTGGAAGTTGGAGTGGGTGTAAGAAAGGTTATATTGGGGGGTGAGTGGGCACGTCAGATTCGGTGGATGACATCAATGATATCATCAGTGATGTCACTGACCATGTCATGAGAAATGTAATATGTGAGGTCAAAAGCAATGCATTGCGGGGCGCGCGTTATAGTTACTTTAGCTAACTATAACTGCTGAATTTCTCTGGTTTTGCATGAGTGAAATGTCAGCCTAACTATAATGTTCCTGTAACCTTTGGTTTTTTCAGTGATTTCTAAGGTTTTGAAAAATTCTATTTCTTAATTGTAACGTCCATTTTTTTTTTTTTAAGTAAGTCTCTAAGATATTTGTATTTTCTTTCTATAATTGTATATTGTATATTATATACACCACAAATTTTTTGATTTGGTATGTGTTTATCAGAAAGTACATTAATAACTGGTTTTATTTTTAAGAATTTTGAGAAGGCACAACATTGTCGCATATACTGTGGAAAATCTGTGATCGGCAAATTGTATTTCACATACTGACAAATACACTGACATTTTTTAAATAAAGTTTAAGTCTAAATATTTAGTAAGATAGTGTTTTTACTTTTCTTTTTATGATCAATTTAGGAGAAAACCACCTTTACCAAAAAAAGTTATATTTGCGACTACCGACGTCATCGCGGTGCCGTCGGTAGTCACGAATATTGTGGGGTTTGAACAAAGTGTAAAACATATATAGACACATTCTACGGTATATTTAACAGTAGAGCTTTATTAGTGTACTTTTCAAACTCATATTTCTGTAGTGAGTTTCCAGAAAAATCGTCCACAAAGACTATTTTCCGTTTTTTCAGTGACGCCGGACATCGCGACAACGTCGGTAGTCGCGGAAATCATGTCTTTTTCAGAAACTCTAAAACATATATACAGATATTTTTATTGATGTTTGACACTAGTCTTATCTGTAGCTGTCTTATACAAACTCTCAACACAAAGGCTCTTGTTAGAGCCACCCAAGAGGCCAAAGTTTTATTCATTTTCTAGTCAAATAAATGTTTTGTTTTTTTAAATCTTGGAAATCTGCCACGACGACGCAATGATTGCGATCACGTTACGGATTCCCAAAACAAAAGCAGACATTCAACGACCACCACCACATTCAAAAATTTTAACTTAAAAAATTCATTCCAACTATTACAATACACACATTACTAACCACATCACTGCTTTAAAGAAAATTGTACACATTGTAAACTGTTTAAACCCTACTTCCCGTTATCATGATCACATAGAAAGTCGCAATGACTCCGGTAACCTTGACGATCATACCTTTTTTCGGGGTGCAAAACACATATGCACACATTTTATAGTATTTTAGACAGTAGGGCTTCATTACTGCACTGTTTAAACTCATGTTTTTGTAGGGAGTTTGAATAAAAACAACCATTTAAACTGTCTTTCCGTTTTCGCAGTGACACCGGGCGTTGCAATATTGGTAGCCGCGATCACTGCGAATACGTCACGAAATGGCAAAACAAATGCAGACATTCAATAGCCGCCACCACCATATTCAAAACATTTAACTTCAAAATTGATTAAAAACACACTAAACACATTACGATTTAAATGACTAATAGCATGTACAACTCCCTTAATCTCTCTATAACAGTGCATAACTTTTTCAGTGTAATCTATGACTGCATGTATCACCGTATCACCAAGTCTCATTCACGGTATAAGTATTTGAGAGGATCTGTGAGATGGTGCATCAGTCTATCAATACTTCTGTAATGAAATGCGTGACTGGCTCAGTACATCTATGAGTGGGTGCATCAGTATCCCAATGGGTCTGATTGGTTGCGCAAGTCTCTCACTCAATCTGTGAGTGGGTGCATGAGTGCCTTTGTGCATTTGTAAGTAGGTATATGACTGACTGGATCTGTGAGTGGATACATGAGTGTCTGAGTGGGTGCATGAGTATCTGAGCGGATCTGTGAGTGAGTGCATGAGTCTGTCGGTTTATGACTGGTAGTGTGAGTGGTTCTGTCAGTGGGTACATGAGTATCTGAGTGTATAATGGACTGGGTGCATACGTCTCTGAGTGTCTATGAGTGGCTGTGTGAGTGACTGTATGGGGGTGGGGGAGGTGGGGGGTTGAGGGGGTGGGGGGCAGGGGGGTGGGTGTGTGGGGGTGGCTGGGTGAGAGGGTGAGTGTGGGTGGGTGAGTGAGTGTGTGGGTGAGTGTGGGTGGGTGGGTGGGTGGGTGAGAGTGCGGGTAGGTGTGAGTGGGTGTGAGTGTGTGGGAGGTGTGTGGGTTTGGGTGGGGCGGTGTGTGGATTTGGGTGGGGCGGTGTGTGGATTTGGGTGGGGCGGTGTGTGGATTTGGGTGGGGCGGTGTGTGGATTTGGGTGGGGCGGTGTGTGGATTTGGGTGGGGCGGTGTGTGGATTTGGGTGGGTGTATGAGCGAGTGACTGAGTCCATAAGTCTGTGAGAGAGTCTGTGACGGAGTGTGGGAGTGACTGTATGAGTGGGTGTACGAATGTTTCAGTGGGTCTGTGAGTACATACGTGAGTGTCTCTGTAAGTGGGTGTGTGTCTCTCTGAGTGAGTCTGTACATGGATGCATGACTGAGTGAGCCTGTAAGTGGGTGCATGAGTGCCCAGGTGGGTCTGTGAGTGGGTGTAAGTGTCTCTAAGTGAGTATGAGACTGAACGCATGAGTTTATGACAGTCTCCAAGTAGGTGCATGAGAATGAGTGGGTCTGTACATGGGTGCATCACTCT